>ML422298.1:2038-94656 GCA_005239525.1 Nicotiana knightiana | reverse complement strand
CGTTGCAGGCTTAGCGTAGTTAGATAGAAAAATATCTTCATCTGCCAACGCTTGAAGTCTGTAACGGAAAATTTTTCGGGTTTTTCTGCCGGTACCATTGTATGTGCTGGTCTTGACGAAGCAGCAGCACTCGATGAAGCACCCGTTCCAACAGTACTTCCATTAGTTTGGTTTTCATTCGTCATGTTTCTGTAAAGTTGGAAACAAACAGAACTTTGTTAAATCAGTGAAGTTTTGATATCTTCAAATTGAATACCAAACCAAACATACAACACGTAACAATGGTGAAGTTTTTATATACTTCAAACCCGTACGTTTATTATTCCGGTAAAGTTTTGATATACTTTAAACCGGACAGAACAATTATTGGAGTAGAAAGCACAAGGCTTTAGTCTCCAAACCAAATATATATAAATTTCACCACAGAAACATTAATTAAAATTCCTTAAGCTTGTTATCGCATCTGTGTTAAAACTAGAAAATCAGAAGAACTGTCAGAAGAAACAGAAAATATATAAATCGATAAGAAATATTCCGAGTCCACAATTTGCTTGTGTGTCCTTAAGGAATTTTAATCCCCTCACAAGTTGACAAGGTAATGGATTAAATCCTCCCAGGATGAAACGGAGTAACCTCGATTTTTTCAGTGAGTGGAAAAAGAAGCCATGCCTTAATTCCGTTAATGAACTGACTGACATTTAATTAATTATTAAATAATTAATTAAATAAACTTTGTCCAAAAAATAATCTTATCGATCATTTTCATTTTCCAAGTCCGAAGCCGAAGCCGAAGCGAGCGACGATGACGGCGCGAGGATTCATCCTCTTCAACTCCTTTTAAGAGTTCTAAGAAGTGATCCTATATTTATACACACAAGTGTAGTTGTCTTTCATCAATGTGGTACAAAGTTCATGACAAAAGCTCACTTGATTCAAATTTTCATTTCCGTCCATTTTTATTTCCCACCATTTCCCAATTTACACTCTTAGACTTTTAAGCCCAATGTTTAAAGTTTTTAAGCCCAATGCTTGAAGTCTTTAAGCCCAATACTTAAAAACCAACAGTTGTTTTGAGAACAATGAAAGCTCAACGAAGAATAGCATTTTGGAAACTTGATTCCGTCTTGAAACGAGCACCAACTCGCATTAACTCCAAGATGAACAAGTGGTTGGCAATGCAGAACAGCAAAGATCTGAGAGCACAAAATTTGTCTGTCGCCAATACATCTCAATATGACTTTTGAGTCCGAGAATGTGATGGTCGGTCATGAAAATGCATTCGAGATCAACTTGCTAGAGGAGACACATGTTATCTCAATTGTGGGGATGGGGGGCATCGGCAAGTCAACTTTGGCCGTCAAATTATACAATGATCCATTTCATTATATCTCACTTTGACATTCGTGCAAAAGTTACTGTTTCGCAAGAGAAATGTACTCTTACGCCTTCTTTCTTCTATAAGTGGAAGTGGAAGTATTGGTGAATTTTATGAGCAGCAAGATGATTGGCAACTAGCAGACTGATTGCAAGAGGTACTTGATAGTCATTGATGACATATATATGGACTACAGTAGTTGGTATGGAATGGGACGTAACCGATCGAGGAAGGGTTTTCGCAATTGAAGTTCTTGCTATTGAGTCGCTTGGGAATCAAGTACTGGAGAGCAAGCAGTGATCACTTTCCACGCCTTGAACGACTATTCCTTGTTAAATGTGCCAATATGATTTCGATCCCTCTAGATTTTGGAGTCAGTTGTGAATTCTGCCAAGAAGATCCAACAAGAAATTGAAGACAACTATGGAGCTTCTATTGAGGTCTGTTTATCGTTACGTCCTTTATGTCGTATTTTTGGTTGAATTCCTTTTATAGTTATTGCTTGTATTCATGTTTCGAATTTATGATATTGCACGTTAATAATTGGATGTAGATATTCAGTCTGTTTAATAATTGCACGTAATTTTTCAATCAATAATTAATATGAGCAAAATATACTTTAACCAAACGTTATAATTTTTCCTAAATCTAGTCAACGCTTAAGGTCGTACGATAAAAGTCTTCCATTGAAATTAAAATTGTATTCACATGCAACACACACACACACACACACACACATATATATATATATATTAGATGGCTACTAATACCAGAGTACTGGATTCGTAAGCGATATCTATTATTAGTTAAGCAGGATCCGCAGTTGCGGTCCTTCTTCCGCAGAAGCGGCCCCAAGACCGCAAGTGCGGCCCCAGCTAATCTTGCCCATCTCCACAGATACGGCCCTTCCCTCGCATAAGCGAGATCGTAGATGCGGTCCCCTAACCGCAGGTGTGGAAATCGCTAAAGGTAGTGCCTTCATTTAATACGGGAATGTGTCATTTTTGACACACTTTATTCATTTCTTGAGCAATTTGGGAGGTTCCAAAGAGGGGATTTCGACTTAGCATCTTGAGGTAAAGTATTTTCTACTCAATGGAAGTTTATTACTTAGTTTTGCGTAGATTAACACACCAAGATTAGTGAGAATTGTGGGTTTAGAGTAAAATTTAGGGTTTTGATAAAATTAAATTTTAACCACAAAATTTGTTATGGAATCTAGTAAAAATCATATATTATTGATCCTTAGGTTATGAGTATAATTTTCCTTAAAAATTTCTGGAATCCGAGCATGTGGGCCCGGGGTGGATTTTAGGAATCTTACAAACTAGGTTGGATAACCATCTAAATAGGAAATTGTGAACTTTTGAACATAGATTGATTAATTTATGTAATGTTTGGTTACTTTCGAGTTGTTGGGCGACAAATTTGGAGATTCGGGTGCATTATCGAATCGGGAAGTAGGCTTGAAACGAGATAAGTCTCTTTTCTAACCTCGTAAGAAGGAACTTTCCCCTGGGTGAAATAATTGATTATGTAAATAAATTGTGGGGGACTACGTACGCACTAGATGACGAGAGTCCATGCATAGTGACTATTTTTGCTATGTCCGGGTAGTTAGGTTTACACCATGCCTTGTGAATGTTGTTAAATGAATTACATGTGTTAATTTCTTTGAACGGAAGTTCGTATCGATAATTTAAGAACTTAAGGGTTTCAAGTAAATCTTCAATTTGAAAAGAAATGGATCAAGGAAATGTGTTATACTTATGTGAAACCGCTTCGCAATTATATTCCGCGAGCGGGGTGATTTCTTCTGCTACTCTCATGGGAGCGGGTCGTTTGTCTCGGCAGGTTAATAGATGCATCTATGGTTCGCGTCGTTCGACCCCTCGGCAATGCACATTTATTATTTTTGTTGCATCGGGTCGTATGCCCTTGGCACACTATGCGCATGCTACTTGCTTGATATTTTTCCGTGATTGTTAAACTGTTAGATGCCTTGGAGAACGAGTTAGTAATATGTATGTTAGGAGTTTGACACATAATTATAAATTGTGGGGAGACCTGGCATTTCTTGTCTTTACTATTTATTCATATTTTCTATTCATGCTTATCCTTACATCTAAATATACTGTTTTGACCCTAGTAAGTATCAAGTCGGCCTCTCGTCACTAATTCTTCGAGATTAGACTAGATATTTACTGGGTACATAATATTTATATACTTATGCTACGCTTCTGTACTTAATTGTACATGTTCTGAGGCAGGTGCATCTGGTTATCAGTCCGGAGCCCGTTCTTGATTTCTCGAGGTTAGAGGCTTCACGGTAAGCTGCTTCTCATGATGTCGTTCCGCAGCACTTTGGAGTCTTCCTTTTGTTATTCTGTCTATATCCTCTCAGATAGTAGGATAGACTTATTCTTTTGATCCCTTTCTACTAGATGCATGTAAACTTGTAACACTAGTTTCTGACATACATATTGGTAGACTATTCTTTTGGACATGTAATTAAATTAAAGTTGACTTCTTGATCTTCGTAATTTAATTGCCCTTGCTATTTATTACATTCCACTCATAGTGACTAAATATTTTTGAAATGAGGGAAAGTGTCATAAAAATAACTAGACTCACTAGATGAACGGTGTTGGCTTGCCTGACATAGGTGTTGGGCGCCGTTGCGACCTAGACTAAGATTTGGATCGTGACATTGAACAAAAAGAAAAAACTTACAAATCCTTTGTGATGACAAAGTAATTAATTATCTGCTCTATGTTTTGAGTCATGAACCATATAATATCGATATCGAATTGACTTTGTTTACTTCACTGCGAAGATAAGTAGGGGTGGCCATCGGTCGGTTCGGTTCGATTTTGAACATTATCGGTTTTGTCTAACGGTTATCGTTTTACAAATATCATAACCCGATAACCAAACCGATAAGATATTAGTTATCGGTTATCGGTTAATCGGTTATCGATCATTGTCGGTTCGGTTATCGATTTACCCGATAAGATAAAACAACTAAAATAATTTCGCAATATATAAAACTGTCGAGTGTCGAGTTTTCAATTATCTTCAAGTAAAACATACATTTGAAGATAGAATACAATTGAGAACAATTTTACAAATACAGTAATCAAAAGTCCCTTTTGCTTTACATTCTACTGATTATTATTGTCACTTTTAATGAACAAATAACAGATTATACTGAATGCCCTCAAGGGAGTGGTAAAGGGAAGAAAAGAAGACACAGATTACTCCTCCATTATAGTGGGACTTGTATTGAGGGGATTCCAATTGAAGAATAAATCAAAGAAAAAAACAATCATCATTCATCAGCATAAAAAGCCAAACATGAGAGAAGAACAAGAGTAAGCAAAAATCAAAATAATGCACAAGAAGCAAACAGATAAATACTGAGTCAAAACTTACACAATGCGACTGACGAGTGCCGGCCTGAGTCTTGACGGTGAGCCGTGGTGACTGGTGAGGCAGACTGGCGGAGAACTGGTGAGGTAGACTGGCGGTGAACTGAGGTAAGTAGGGGTGCAGTATTGCGGCAGAAACAATTGAGATTTGAGAATAGGATTTGAGACTAGCGGAGAACTGAAGATGAATTATGAAAATAAAACCCTAGTATAGTATAGTATGTATATACTTAAGGGTAAATTAGTAAATTAGTTCATTCTTATTGGGTTATCGGTTTTTACCCAATAACATAATTGCAAACCGAGCCCGAACTGATAACCCAATAAAAAAAATTGACCCGCTACCGAACCGTTAACCCAATACCAATAACCCAATAAAGAATTAACAGTTCGAGTTATCGATTTTACCAGATATATGACCACCCTATAGATAAGACCGTGACCAAAAAGTACACACATCAAGGAGCTAGGCAATGGTCTACCGGATAACAATTTTAATTAAATCATACAAAAATAAAAACATTAAATCAGAAGTACAAAATCCTCCATAAACTTGAATGGAAGTAAAGGAAAACAAAGTCACACAAATAATTAGAATGGTAGAGATAAATGTGTGTTTCTTACTTCATGTAATATTTCTATCGCCTGTAATTTAATGTTTCCTTGCCTGCCATCATAATAGATAGAATATTTACAAAATCCTACCAACAAAAAGATATGTGACTTTGAGAGAATGAAAGAGAGAGGATATCTCATATTTTTCTCTTCGACAAGACCTACAAGTGGTCTATAAAAATTAAATAATTAATTTAATAGAAGTAGTCTTCTTTTATGATTCTTAAACTTTATCTCAACTCCAAATCGCACTATCCTTTTAAAACTTTATTTCTAAGTTGATTAAATTTGATTATGATTAGAATTCGGTGCAAATTAATATTAGTCCAAGTTTTAAGTTACAATTTATCCAACATAGAATTATGTTTTGAAGGACAAAAAGGCGATCAATTTATTGAGGGTATTTTTGTCATTCAACATTTAACGTAAAATAATTATATTTTTATTATAACTAATTTTAGGGTATGCGCTTTGCGCGTGTACTTATATTTATTGTATAATAATCTTTTAAAAAATAACATAAATAAGTATTTAAAAGTGGTGTTTGTGTTAAAATAAAAAATTGACTAGAAATTGCAATTACTCGAAAATGATAAATCCTAATCATATGATTAATCTTACAACAATTATTACTTCGATTCATTCCAATACTTTAAGCTTAATTGTAAAAAAGTGTTACTGAAATAGTATTTGATTGAAAGAAAAAAAAGAAATCGTCCTAATTTTATATGGCAATTGTTTGTTTGTAACATTTGTGTACTACGACTTGCATGAATCTTGGAGTAATATTCGTTTTGTTCTAAATGTTGGAGTATATTTTCTTATTTCAGTAAAAAGGTCTAGAAAAAGTTCTAAGTATTACGAGTTTTTACCAAATAAGGAAAATGTTGATAATTAAATTTTAGTTGATTTTAATATCCTAAATAGTAAAAGAATAATTAAATTACGATTTTGTTTAATGTGAAATCTGTTTTGACAGGTAAAAAAGATGAACGATATTTCACTATGTGGCTTCGTACGTTTAATATAGTTTTAGTGTACGTGCGACGTACGTATATTCTGTGTCTATCAATTAGAATTGTATGGAATATAGAAGGCAGAATACATAACTAAACCCTTAAACTTGGCCCTTTTTGTCACCTCGACACCTAAACATAGGGTTGTTTCTATCAGGCACTCCAACTAAACCTCATATGTACCAATTAAACACTGTCAAGGGAAAGGCCGCGTGAACATGAGAAAAGCTTGATGATTTTTTTTTTCATTATTATTATTATTATTATTATACTCTATATTATGATTATTTTATATATCCTAATATATTATTCCTATTAAAGCTCTGACTTTTATCCGCTTCTTCTATTTCTCTTCTTCTTCCCCTTAGACCGAACCTGTCGATTTTTTCTCTTAATTTGTTTGCCTCTTTTGGCATATAAAGCTTACTCCTTTGAAGCTCTCTTGAATTGTGTCTCATCTTCTTCACATTTTGAGGTGTTTGTGGTTGCTCCTTTGAAGGTCACTTATTGACACGGGTATTAGCTTCTCCACTCACTCATAATGTCGAACAAATCGAAATCACCTTCTTTAAGAGAAGTTTCTTATTATAGTGGGATAGCTGCCAAATTATTATTTTATGGACTCCTTAAACCCAGGTCGTCATTTTCTTTTTCTTGGCAAAATCGAATGCAAAGTTGCTTGCAATTTTTCAGGTGGTATGACAATGAAATTCTTAAGAAGCCTAAGAGGATAATTTCTGGTTTATTGAGCAGAGTAAAAAAGTTTTAAGAAGAAAGGGAACATGTTGGGATAATCGGGTTTTCTATTTTATGAAATGAGTTTCATTTTATTTTGAGGATGAAATTTATTAAGTGAAAGGTTTTAATTATGTCGAACAGTTTGTTGTTAAATTTAGGGTGTTAAGAGGCAACTGTAATACACGCACTCAATATTTTTTAAAGTTTTTGGCGGACAATCTGGATAGTGTTTAATTGGCACAAATGGGATATATTTGGAGTGCCTAATAGGAACAACCCTATGTTTAGGTGTCTAAATGACAAAAAAGACTAAGTTTAAGGGCCCACTTATGTACTCTGCCAATATAAAATGATAATGAATTATGTGTATCAATTGACGTCAATGTAGATACAACATTTATTTAAATGGAAAAGTTAATGTTATTACATTATGCAATAGTTGAACTTATAGTATTTGTAATTATATTTTTTTATGAATAATGATATATTTTGTTTTTACACTTACTATGTCTTTATAGATTATATTTCTTGGTGTATGTTCTCTTCTTTTTTTCACTTCGGCTGCTCTCTCATAATCAAAATCCTTGTTCAAATTGATATAACCCTTGAAAGTGTACAATATAGTTGTCATGTGAGAAAACGTGTTTGCGGCAAGTAGATTTCTGTTCGCAACAAATTTTCGTAGTCCGGAAAATAAACTGTAACAAAAATAATATGAAGAAAAAGAGATTTTATTGATAAAACTTGTGAGTACAATTCTATGTATCCCTTGATTCTCCTCTCTAAAATTCTCCGTGATTCGAGGGCTTGAGAAGCGTCTTTCTCGAATGGAGGATGATGCAGACCTCCTTGTGATGTATTTAATCGCCAAGAACGTCGAGCAGTACTTTGTTGTTATGGGTTGATCTCTGGAAAGAACGTCATTGATCACTCCTTTGTTGAAGAACTAAGCACTTGATGATTGACCTCTCCATTTGTGGATGCATTCACCAATTGCGGAGTGTTCTTCTCCAACTCTGAATGTCCCTTGAGAGTTATGTAACCCTTTTATTTATAGTTGTAGAGGATGAATAGTCAAGTTACATAATAACTCTCTTGCTTGATTCTGATTGGCCCATGTCATTTTTGCCACTTGGTGGCCTGTGGTTGGTTCTTGCTTCTTGATTTGGATTGCCACATCATTTAACACATGGCATCATCTTGTTGGCCTTGGATTTGACTGGATATGCCATGTCACATGCCATGAGTCTGGGCCTTAAGATGAAATGGACTTTGGGCTTGAAAATAATAAAATGGACTAATTTAACTTATAAAGCCCAAATTAATTATTTAATCCAATTGAATTTAATCCAAATTTTGTATGGATTAGATCAATTAATTTTATATATCTACAAGTTCAATATTAGGATCATTGGGCCGTGTGCTTGTTTATGTGCGTATGATTTATTGATTGTCATCAAAAAACATAATTATACTAAAAATTACTATATAATAAATTTAAAAGTGTATAATATATATATTTTGAAATATTTTGATAGTTGCCCCACATATGAGAACATAAGGAAAATTATTTATTCTCATTGTTTTACTCGAATATTTCTTAACGTAATTCCTATAGGAATGCTTAATTGTTGGAAGAAATATTTGTTTTCTAATGTTTTCGGACTCCCAAAGTCATACAAAGTCTACTAAAGCTACTCAATCAACCCATGAGCCTGTTAGAAAAGTAAAGAAAATTTTAGTATCATCATTCTGCATTCAAAATAATGCTCAATTACTAACTAAAGATGGTGGCTACAATCCTCAAATTGTATAAAGTGGTAATCTTTTTTAAACGGAATCAAATTGTACCGTGAAGTGGTACTCTTTAAGATGAAATCAAATTGTATAATTCTCATGGAAAATCCATGTTAAAGACAAAGTTCTAATTAATGTAAGTTTGTATGATGTTTAAATTCCAATTTACCTGTTTAATTATACAAATTTTCTCGAGAAAAAGTGTCAATGTAACTCACGAAGCTTAGAATATCTCAAAAACTATTCGGAAGTTGGAGTTAGTCTGTTTATATGGAAAAAGAATTTCCAAAGAAGTCAAAGTGCTATAGTAGACTTTAGACTTTGTATGACCTCGTACATAAATAAGAAAAAGGCAATGAATGTTAAAAGCTAGCTATAGTTATGGGTGCACCACTAAAAAAATAAGAAAAATAGAAGTATTGAGTGGGAATTTATCCCTTCTCCTCTAGGAAATTAAATAACTCAGCATTTAACGAAGTGTACCATTTAGCCTTTTTGGTGCATGGGTGCCAGTAGATAATATTAGATCAATGATAAAAAATATGCACATAAAATTGTTAGTTTGGCGGAGAGACCATGAGTTCACGTTCCCCATACATTGGGATATAGATCTACCCCTACCTTTTGCCAGCTTTTTTATTATGCTGGTTTAACTACTACTTCCACTCGAAATATCTAAACACTCGAAGTGATAGGTTCAAGATTAAGTTTTAATGATGACAATAACTCTTTATGATATATGTGCAGGACAAACAAAAAGGAAAGATGACAATATGCTCAGCAAGATTCGAATCATAAGGAAAGCCTGAACATGCTGTTACTATAATCAAGGGAAGCAATATTGATACTGGACTAGAAATAGCAAGGAAGGAAAGAAGGAAGATCGCGCTACTACAATTAAGGGAAGCAAGAATGAATTGCCCTCAATCACGGAATCTTAGTCTGGAATCAGGGATTCTCCAAATCTCAGTAATCCCTCGTCCGTGGCATACTCATATCCTAAATTCAAGCTGTGACAAGGAATGTCACAATCGAATCTGGGCTCTTCAAAGATCAAGACTCGAAGAGGCACCTCTTGGGTCAATGCCTCTATCAAAGATCTTGTGCCTCTAATTTTGCAGAAGATTCAATGGCTCTTTTCTCTCTTATAAGAAGATCGATTGTTCAAGAAGAAGACTACGCAACTACACAAACTGTATTCCAAATCTATCTACTTCTTAATTCAAACACTCTAATTCTTAATTGTCAGTGTATCAAAAGATAGAGAGATCTAGAGTACAAAAGAAAGTTGTGTCAACTGATTAGAACTCAAGTGTGATACTATACGTTGGGGCTAAACGCGATAAAACAATCAATATTGTAACTTAATTCAAAGATCTTAAGGGAACCCTTGTGACCCAAGAAAAACTGGATGTAAGTACCACAACAGTACTGAACCAGTATAAATCGATGTGTGCTTTATCATTTCTCTTTACTGCTTTCGTTCTTTCTGTTATGTGATTAGTCAGCTAATACTTATATTAGTCGACTAAATTTTAATTAGTCAACAATTCACCCCCTTCTTGCATTCAACTAGTATCAGAGCAAGGCTCACAATCTTTGATTTACTTCTAGTGAGAAAAAGATCAATGGGATCCAACACTGTTGTCGGTGCTCTCTTTCAAGAAGGAACCTCTCAGGTTTGATCCCCTTACTTCAATGGTCAACATTTCTCTCACTGGAAAGTTTGCATGAAAACTTATACTATGTCATATGACATCAAAGTATGACGTGTGATAAAAAAGGAAAAACTTCCAATTCCTCCTAAGAAGGATGCAAATGGTGAAGTCATCACATCAACTGATCCTTTTGGATTTGGACGATTACACTGATGAGCAAGCTGTTGTTATCACTGTCAATGCAAAAACAAAAAATCTATTGTACAATGCTATCAGTGGAGAAGAATATGAAAATATATCTAGTTGTGAGACTGCAAAAGAAATGTGAGATAAACTATAAGTCACTTATAAGGAACCAACAAGGTAAAAAGACTAGAATAAATCTCTTGGTTCGAGACTATGAATAACTTCAAATGAAGGATGGAGAATCTGTTGAAGAAATATTTTCCAAGTTCAGCCAAATTCTTGGAGACCTCAAATCATTTGCAAGACCTTTTAAAAGTGGTGAACAAGTCAGAAAGATCCTTAGAAGCCTACCTACAATCTGGCAACCAAAGGTCATCGCTTTAGAATATCAAGATCTGGACAAAATCTCATATGATGAACTAAGAGGTGACTTCATTACTTTTGAGAAAACCCATCTTGACAGACAAATTAAAGAGAAGAAGAAAAATGTTGCTTTCAAGGAAACTATGGCTGAACTAGAAAATGAAGATGAAGAAGAAGGAGGAGAACAAGATGAAAACATCACAAGGCTCTCGCAAGTTGTGACCAGCATGATGAGAAGAAGCAGAAACTACAGAAGAGGTAAGTCTAATTTAATAAAATGAAGGGTGAGCAACGAAATAGATAAAAATGATGGAAGATGTTACGAATGTGGAAAGTTCGGACACGTTCAAGCTGACTGTCCGAAATTAAAAAAGAAGCTTAGCAGAAACATGCAAAAGAATAAAGCTTTTGGAGCATGGAGTGACGAGGAGGAATCTGATCACGAGGAAATTTCCAACATTTGCTTTATGGCTCTAAGCGACGATGAAGAGTTAGAGGAACTAGTGAGGTACGTACTCCTTTATGTCCATGTTGGTATGAACTTCAAGAATCTATTGATATTGCTCTTGCAGACATAGAAAGAGTAGTAAATGAGCTTAGTAAAGTTAAGAGAGAAAAAGAAAGAGAGAAGAAGGACTGGGCCCTGAAACTAGAAGTATGCAAAATTGAACATGATATGCTTCAAGAAAAAGTAGACGAACTCAAGCTTCAATTGAATGGACTGCAAAGGACCTCAAGTTCTAGTCAAGACAAGTCTGATCAGCACGTTCTTGTCAAAAAAGAAAATAGCATGTTCCTTTTGTGGTAAAAATGGTCGTAGCACTAACAATGCAGGAACAGGACTAGAGCTGAAAATAGTTCTGACAACTCTAACAACTCATTTTACACCTACTGTGGTAAAAGAGGCCACACCTCAAATCATTGCAGGTTCAAGAACGATAGGAGATGGATTTGGAGACCAAAATCTTTAAATCAAACTAACTCTAAAAAATATAACCATTCAGGACCCAAGTAGGCTTGGGTACACCGCCGCTTACTATTAACTTCTTGTGAATAGGTTGGGAGAGGATATGTACGAGATGTTATATTTGGAAAACTTGAATTTAACTCAGTCAAGAACCCCGTTATAATTGACTAGAATTACTGCGATGTTCGAGGGGCTTGCAAGGAAATGGTAATACAACTTAACATTGCTTTAAATACATATTCAACTTAATAAAACCTGATGCTCACACCAAATCAATGAATGCACAACATAGGCCTTTCACACTTTTTCTGCTAAGGTTAAATTTCTTGGTTTGGTGTATAGTATAACACTAAGGTAATAAATACTCATTACGCTTTTCATGATAGGTAACTGGAGTGCAAATCAACAATGTTATTTACCAGAACATATTTGGAACATCGAGCACACATGTTAGTGGCATGCACTAATATAATGTTATGAATATTGATATAACTGAAGAGGAACATGCACCTGACCACGTTAGCAGCCATATCAGCACTCCTCAAGTAACAGAAAGTGTGAGGCGCAGCAAAAGAGTGAAAAAACATCCAACAAAATTGCAGTAGAGTACTAGAACGCGTGAAGTGTGAAGCAAGGAAATAGAATTTAGCATTCCCTATAAATACCTAGTAGAATAAGAATTGCAGTAGGCTGGTATTATGTGATAGTTCTGTATTATCTCAATCTCCCTTCTCTCTGTGTCTTCTCATCCACATTCTTGTAGTGTTTAGGTTCTTTGTAATTTCCTTTAACTGAATTGTTCCTATTACTGTCAGAATTATCAATATAGTATACTTTGGTGTTAATTAAGTTTGTAGCATTGGTGCTTTCATTGATTCGAGCTCCATGACTGGGTTTTCGAGTTCCACTGCTACTGACACTATGCCGTCTTCGTCATCCTCTAAGGAGATTGCGGATCTCGCAACCTCCGTTGCCGATCTCACTATGGTACTCTAGGATTTGATGTCTCAGGTGGCCAATTCGTCGTACTCTCAATCAGTTGCCTCAAAAGCTCCCTCCGACGTTCCGACCGTTCCTTCGATGCGGCATAAACCAGCTTCTGTGGAGATGCCTCGATTCTCTGGTGCTAATCCAGAGGGTTGGGTTTTTGATGCAGAAAGGTACTTTGATTTCTATCATATCTCGGAGGATCACAAACTCTCCTTAGCATCATTCTATTGGATGGTGAGGCCCGCAAATGGTATCGGTGGTTGTTCTGCAACAAGCAGCTGAGTGATTGGCCTCGTTTTGCCTTGAAAGTGACGAGCCGATTTCAGAAGCACTCCTTACTTCCACCAGAAGGTCGTTTATCGAAGCTCCGACAGACGTCCACCGTCGCTGAGTTCCAGGCTCGGTTTGAATCAATTGCCAATGAAACTAATGATGTTCCGGAATCGTGGTTAGTTCCTTTGTTTACTTCAGGCCTTAGAGATGATATTCAGACGACTGTTTTGGCCCATAAGCCCAAAACATTAGATGAGGTCTTTGACTTGGCCCATACCCATGAACAGAGAATTGTATTGGAGCGGGGAGGGTCGCTGCAACCAGCTTTCCCTAGATCCCTACCCCTCTTGCCAACCCTACTATCTCTACACAAAGTAATTCCCGCACTCGTTTTCCGATTAAACGTCTTTCACCTGTAGAGATTCAGCAGCGCCGGGAACAAGGGTTGTGCTTTCACTGTGATGAGAAGTACTCTGCCGGCCACAAGTGTAAGGCTCCCCCACAACTATTGTTGCTCAAACAAGAAGCACTCGAGCAGGGGCCTCTGCCTGATGTAACTATGCCAGATGGAATATTGGCTGAGGAGCTTCAAAATTTGGAGGTGATGCACCATTCTACCATTTCTTACCATGCCATGGCCGGAGGTAACACTACTTATACGCTTCGATTCACTGGCTATATTCAGAACTCACCAATGCAAGTCATGCTTGACAATGGAAGTACACACAACTTTATTCAAACTCGTGTGGCTAATTTCCTTCGCTTGGCGGTCGAACCCATTCTTCCCTTCTCTGTTATGGTAGGAAGTGGGCAACGTCTTCAATGTGCCGGCCTTTTCCGCCAAGTTCCGGTTAGCATTCAGGGGTGTCTTCTCACCATAGACTTCTTTGTCCTGCCTGTGCATGGCTCTGACATCTTCTTAGGTATTTCGTGGCTCGCTACTTTGGGTCGTGTAGTGACTGACTATGGCCAGCGGGTACTTGAATTTTTGTTGAATGATCAACAGGTCCAGTGGGTAGGTGAGTCTTTTCCAGATGTGCAACCGGTCCAACTCAGTGCTTAAGACGCCTTTGCGCTACATATGTTATTGATACCTATTATCATTTGGAGTTAATTGGCGTTTCACTTCCGAAATCCCCTGATCCTCCCCCGGCATTGCCTACTTTGTTGGAGTCATTCGAAGATATTTTTACTAAGCCACATGGTCTGCCACCTGCGAGACCTCAAGACCATGCTATTTTTTTGACTCCTACCGCGGGCCTGTCAATGTGAAGCCATACCAGTATCCATATTTTCAGAAACAAGTGATGGAAAAATTGGTTGAGGAAATGCTTGCTGAAGGTATTATCCTTCCAAGTACCAGCCCCTTCTCTTCCCCTGTGTTGCTTGTTCGTAAGAAAGATGGCTCTTGGCGTTTTTGTGTTGGTTATAGGGCCTTGAATGCTATCACCATACGCGAGACATTTCCAATTCCCACAATTGATGAATTATTTGATGAATTACATGGTGCAAGGTATTTTTCTAAACTCGATTTGCTGTCCGGGTATCATCAAATTCGAGTGCGACCAGAAGACATTGAAAAGGCTACATTTTGCACACACGAGGGCCATTATGAATTTTTGGTAATGCCTTTTGGGCTTTCCAATGCACCCTCCACCTTCCAAGCTACGATGAATTCTCCTAATCGCCCCTTTGTGCGGCGATTTGTATTGGTATTTTTTGACGACATTTTGGTTTATAGCCCATCCTGGGAGCTTCATTTGGACTACCTCCAGTCTTTCTATCCACGTTGAGGCAATACAAGTTGGTTGCTAAGTTCGCTAAATGCACGTTCGGTCAGGAGACAGTGGAGTATTTAGGTCATGTGTTATCACAACAAGGGTTGTCAGTGGATCCTACAAAGATTACCACTATTCAACAGTGGCCCGTGCCTCACAATGTTAAGGAGGTTCACAGTTTTTTGGGGCTCGCCGGATATTACCGGCGTTTCATCCGTAACTATGCTATGATTGCTAGCCCATTGACAGATTTGTTGCATCGTGACTCTTATTTGTGGACCCCCTAGCTCAAACTGCCTTTGAGTCTCTTAAGAATTGTCTCAGCTCTGCGCCGGTGTTGGCTTTACCTGACTTCACTCAACCCTTTCAGGTTGAAACTAATGCGCCAGGAACCGGCATTGGGGTTGTCCTATCTCTGAGAGGTCATCCAGTTGCATATTTTAGTCAAAATCTATGTCCTCGAATGCAGTAGGCTTCTACTTATGTGCGGGAAATGTTGGCTATCACTCAAGCTGTTAGCAAATGGCACCAATATCTGTTGGGGAGACACTTCACCATCATCACTGATCAGCAAGCACTTAAGAACCTCACTAATCAAGTAATACAAACTCCGGAGCAACAAAAATGGTTTAGCAAACTCGTGGGTTATGATTTTGTTATTATGTACAGACCGGGAAAGCACAACCTCGTCATAGATGCCTTGTCTCGAACGCCAACTGCTTCCCTTATGCCTATTTCTAGTCAATCCTTTCAGTTGTTTGACACCTTATGCCAAGCCAACAAGGTGCATCCTGAGTTATTGTCTATTCACCAAAGCCTTCAATCTGATCCTGCTACATATCCCGATTAATTGTTTCTTGACGGGCTTTTATTCTTTAAAGGCCGCTTGGTCATGCCTACAAATTTTCCACTGCATTTACACTTAATCCATGAGTTCCACTCTTCACCAATCGGGGGACATTCTGGCATTGCTCGTACCTTTCATAGCTTATCCTCAAATTTTTTTATTGGAAAACCATGCGACATGACATCAAAGTGTTTATAGCTACTTGTCCCACTTGCCAGCAAATGAAGGATCTATATCATCATCCAGCTAGCTTATTACAGCCCCTACCGATTCTAGAACAAGTCTTTGAGGATATCGCCATGAATTTTGAGACTTGTTTGTCTGCATCTCGCAGCAAGACAACCATCATGACAGTAGTTGACAGATTATCAAAATATGGCCACTTCATACCCTTGCCAGCTACTTTTGCGGCCCTGACTGTTGCAGAGGCTTTTGTTGCTCACATCATCAAGCTTCACGGTCCTCCGAAGTCCATTGTCACTGATCGTGACCCCCGTTTCTTTAGCATTGAGCACTTCTTATCATCCCTAGACCGATGGCCAATCTGAGGCGCTCAATAAATGTGTTGAGCAGTATTTACGCTGCTACGTCACTGATTCTTCTAAGTATTGGGTTAGCATACTTCCTTGGGCAGAGTACTAGTACAATATTTCTTTTCAAACCTCGGCGGGTATGTCTCCTTTTCCGGCCTTGTATGGCCGCGCTCCTCCCACTATAGCTCGTTATGTTCTAGATGTGAGTTCTCACGACCTAGTGGAACAGTTCTTCCTGCATCGTGATAAGGTCCTGGAGACCCTCAAGGCAAATTTACTACGTGCTCAAGGTCGTATGAAGAATTTCGTTGATTGAAAGAGCACGAATGTCATGCTGCAAGTTGGGGATTGGGCATATGTTAAATTGCAGCCTTATAAACAATATTCTTTGCGTTCCCATAAGCAACACAACTTGGATAGGAAGTATTTTGGACCCTTCAAGGTGCTGCGACGCATGGGTCTGGTGGCTTACAAGTTAGACTTACCCGAGGCGGCTCAATTCATTCTGTCTTCCATATTTCAATGCTCAAGAAGTGTGCTGGAACATGTGAACAACAAATCACTCCATTGCATCTCAAAAACTCTTCTTCTGCCGCCACGGGCCCAAACCTTGTGGACAAGTGTGATTTCCCAAAGAGGTCATTTTATGAAAATATACTTAATTCTAGTCTTACTAGCCCTAAAAAGACTAAATCGGATTACCTCGATTTGCGTATGCAGTTTGTGCATGAAATCGGAAAGCTTTTATGTGAAAACATGAGAAGTAATTTCTAGAGTTAATATTTGATTATAGTTGACTTTGGTCAACGTTTTGATTAAACGGACCCAGATCTATGCACTGACGATCCCCGGGGGTCCGCGGTAAAACATGGGACTCGGGCGTATGCTCGGAAATGAATTTCGAGGTCCCAAGCCTTAGAAAATAATTTTTGAAGAAAATTGTTCTGCTGGTTAATTCAAGAAATAAAGAAATGAAATAATATGTGAAATCTATGATACTGGGCCCGTATTTTGGTTCCGGAGCCCCGAACAAGTTCGTTATGTTATATAAGTCCTATCTATGTCCGCCTCCTCAATAACCCTATACCTCAATACCAAAGGAGTTATATAGCCAACTTTAAATCTACAGAAGGTCTACTCAGGGTGGAAGTCACGGTTGCGGATTTTGGGGTGCTCCAGATGGAGTACAGTGGTTAACGAGCTTCTAGACTATGTGGTTCGTGCCAAGAATTATCTGTATAGAGCGTTACATTTGTGACCATTGTGTGTCAGTAGGGATGAGAGTTACCCTAAAAGAATAACGAAGAGTATATAAATAAATGGGGTAGCTCAGCAGTGTTGAGTCAACATAGTAAAAGAAGAAATTGGCCGCCGGTGTTTGTGGCAAGCCTACGAAGAGGATGAACACCAAATTCAACATCAATTACTTGACTCAGTTCTCATAAATGCTTTTGAAAGAGTTTGTTTCTCGGACTCTCCATAATACGTGGTGCATAGGGTTGAACGGTTGTTTCAGGTCATATGACGGTGTCACAATACGCCACCAGGTTTGATAAGTTAGCCTGTCATACTCCTACTTTGGTTCATATAGCCAGAGAGCGAGTCCACAGACTCATTCAAGGACTCAAATATGATTGTAAAATTTTTTGTACGACTCAGGGCAGGCTGATACTTCATTTCGGCTAGTGGTAGAAATTGTCCTACACTTGGGAGAGTCATATTTCATCAGAGCACTCGGGCTACGTGCCTCATTCCAGTTACAACTCAACTTACATGACCAGCCAAAAAAAAGGAGTCGGGATGTCGAAGGTGGAGGTCAGATTCCTAGTGGTGGAGACCCAGCCTGTTGATATATTTTATATTGTATGGTTGAAGTCGTTATATCAAATGGTGTCATTACAAAAAAATATCTAGTTATAATAAAGTGATAATTTCCTTAACTTGATTCGGTTATGAGTATCTAGAAAAGTCCTTCTAATATTCTCCACTCTCGGGTGAGCTTCGTAACTCTAATAATCTACTTATGTGAATACTTGTATTGAGAAATTCTATGGAGATAGCTATGTCTATCATTACGTTTAGTAATTTTGTTTAACGGAAATATTTAAAAAGAAGAAAATGGGATGTTTCGATTGGCACGATATGCACATTACTTTTGATTAAGAAGTGAGGGAGAGATCCTCGTATTTTAATATGATTTGGCATGTTTAAATCGGGCTACGAGCCGCTGTGGAAGTTATGTAAGGACGAGATCCTTATGATGAAAAAATCTTGTGGTTAAATTCTCCATTGTGAATTAAAATTTTGCTATAGTACTAATAGGGAGTCATGCTTGTTAGGCTTATTCGAAAACTTTTTGTAGAAAAAAATTATCTGTGCATAATTTTCCAAATTCATGCTATAATTATTGAACTTTAACCTATAAGGTATGTGCCCGCCCATGTGGCATTAAATGATACACGTTAACTCGGGTAAATAGTTATGAGGTCTTCATGAATCGCATCTTGTTATCAATATTGTGAATGGTTGAAAGGAGATTATTGTTACGGAAGTTAATTGGAAGCCAAAAGGGTGTTCCATTCAAATGGTCAGACGAGTGTGGGTTGAACTTTCAGAAGCTCAAGATTGCTTTGACTATGGCGCCAGTGTTGGTGTCTCCCATAGGTTCACAATTGTGCACGGTGTATTGTGGTGCATCTCGTATTGGATTAGGTGCAATATTAATGCATGAGGGCAAGGTGATTGCATATGCGTCTCGACAACTGAAGGTTCATAATAGGAATTATCGTGTCCATGACTTAGAGTTGGCAACTATTGTTCACGCATTGAAGATTTGGAGGCACTATCTTTATGGCGTACCGTGAGAGATTTTCACGGATCATCACAGCCTTAAGTGTTTGTTCAAGCAAAAGGATCTCAATTTGAGGCAGCGGAGATGGCTAAAGTTATTGAAAGATTATGATGTCACTATATTATATCATCCCAGGAAGGCCAACGTAGTGGCCGATGCTTTGAGTAGGGAGTCGATGATTATTGGAAGCCTTGAATTTATTCCAGTGAGAGACCGTTAGCTTCAGACATTCATACATTGGCTAATCAGTTCGTGAGGTTGGATATTTTGCCCAGCAGTGTTTTAGCTTGTACAGTCGCTCGGTCTTCTCTAATTGAGCGTATCCGAGAGCGGCAAGATGATGACCCGTATTTGATGGTTCTTAAGGAAACAGTTCGGCGCAGTGGTGCCAAGCAGGTTACAGTTGGAGATGATGGTGGTTTGAGGAAGCAGGGTCGTATATGTGTGCCTAATGTTGATGGCCTTCGTGAGTTGATCCTTGACGAGGCTCACAGTTTTAAGTATTCCATACACCCAGGTTCAGCCAAAATGTACCAGGACTTGAGGCAGCATTATTGGTGGAGAAGGATGAAAAAGGACATTTGTTGTGTATGTGGCTTGTTGCTTAAATTGTCAGCTGGTAAAAAAAAGTATGAGCATCAGAGACATGGTGGTTTGCTTCAGCAGATAGAGATTCCTGAGTTGAAGTGGGAGCGTATCGCTATGGACTTCGTTGTTGGACTCCCACGGACTCAGAGGAAATTTGACGCAGTTTGGGTTATTGTGGATAGGCTGACTAATCAGCAAATTTCATTCTGGTGGCAAGTACTTATACTTCGGAGAGGTTGACAGAGTTATATATTCGGGAGATTGTTCGTCTTCATGGTGTGCCCGTGTCTATCAGTTCTGATCAGGGTACGCAATTTACTTCACACTTTTGAAGGGCAGTTCAGCGTGAGTTGGGTACCCGAGTAGAGTTGAATATAAAATTTCACCCTCAAATTGACGGGCGGTCCGAGCGTACCATTCGGATAATGGAGGATATGCTCTGCGCTTGTGTTATTGACTTTAGAGGTTCGTGGGATCAATTCTTACCGTTAGCAAAATTTGCTTATAATAATAGCTATCAGTCGAGCATTCAGATGGCTCCTTATGAGGCATTATATGGTAGACGGTGTAGATCGCCAGTTGGATGGTTTGAGCCGGGAGAGATGCTCGGTTATTGGGTACAGATTTAGTGCAGGAGGCCTTAGATAACGCCAAGATTATTCAGGAGTGACTTCGTGCAACTCAGTCTAGACAAAAGAGTTAGGTCGATCGTAAGGTTAGAGATGTGGCATTCATGGTTGGAGAGAGAGTATTGCTTCGGGTATCACCCATGAAGGGTGTTATGAGATTTGGGAATAAGGGTAAGTTTAGCCCTAGGTATATCAGGCCTTTTGAGATTCTTGATAGAGTGGGGGAGGTAGCTTATAGACTTGCATTGCCTCTAGGATTATCCTCAGTTCATCCGGTATTCCACGTGTCTATGCTCCGGAAATATCATGGTGACCCGTCCGACGTGTTAGACTTCAGCTCTGTCCAATTGGACAAAGACTTGACTTATAAGGAGGAGCCGGTAGCCATTTTAGACCGGCAGGTTCGTCAGTTGAGGTCTAAGAGTTTTCCTTCAGTTCGAGTGCAGTGGAAAGCTCAGCCCATTGAGGAAACTACTTGGGAGTCCGAGTCAGACATGCAGAGTAAATACCCACATTTGTTTGCCAATTCAGGTAATTTTCTATGTCCGTTCGAGGACGAACGTGTGTTTTAGAGGTGGAGATTGTGATGGCCCAAAGGGGTCATTTTATGAAAACAGACTTAATTCTAGTCTTACTAGCCCTAAAAAGACTAAATTTGATTACATCGATTTACGTGCGCAGTCCGAGCGTGAAACCGGAATGCTTTTATGTGAAAATATGAGAAATGGTAATTTCTAGAGTTAAAAATTTGGTTTTAGTTGACTTTGGTCAACATTTTGAGTAAACGGACCCGGATCTGTGTTCCGATGATCCCGGGAGGTCCGCAGTAAAATATGAGACTTGGGCGTATGGCCGGAATTGAATTCCGAGGTCCTTAGCCTTAGAAAATAATTTTTGAAGAAAATTATTGTGCTGGTTTTTATAGGTAATAAAGAAAAGAAATAATATTTGAAATCATGGGTTTCGGGCTCGTATTTTGTTTCCGGAGCCCGCAACAAGTTATGATATTTAGGTCTTATCTATGAAATTTCATGAGAATCGGAGTTGATTTGACGTGATTCAGACGTCCGGTTGGAAAGTTAGAAAATTTGAGTGTTCTTCAGAAAAATCATGAGTTTTGAGGTTAAATTTGTAGTTTTTGATGTTATTTTGATGATTTGATCGCAAGAGCAAGTCTGTATGATGTTTTTAGACTTGCGTGCATGTTTGATTTGCAGCCTCGAGGGTTCGGTGAGTTTCGGGTAGGCTACGGAGTGTTTAGACTTAGAAAAAAATTGCACAACTGATATCTGGTGTTGACAGGCCTCTGATCTCGCAAATGCGAAGACCTGGGCCAGCCTCAAATCTCGCAAATGCGAGATTCTAGTCTCAAATGCAAACTTCCTATATGTCACAAATGTGACAATTTCATCGCATTTGCGATGGCTGCTTAAATTCGAAGGGTTCGCAATTGTGAACCCTGATCGCAAATGCGATAACCGCAGCCTGTTAAAATAGATTTTAAACAGGGTTTTCACCCATTTTTCAATTCTCTCAAAACCTAAACCTCCATAGGCTATTTTCCAAAGACCCAAACTTCTCCAAATCATTGGTAAGTGATCTCTAACTAATTCCTTGTATTCCCTAACAACTTTTAACAAGATTTCAACCTAGAATCTAGAGTTTTCATGGTGAAAATTGGGATTTTTAGGTAGAACTTAGGAATTCCAAAAGTTGAGAATTTAGACCTCGAATTGAGGTCGGATTCCAAAACCAATTGTATATCTGGGCTCGGCGGAGAATGGGTTAACGGATTTTGGTCCGAACCTCGAGTTTAGACCAAGCGGGCCTGGGGTCGATTTTCATATCTTGTTGGGAAAACTTAGGAAAACCATGAATTTTCATTAAAGATAGCACCTTTAGCACTAATTAATGATGTTAAACCAATTATGATTAAGTACGAGTGAGTTGAAGGCCAATTCTAAAGAAAAAGCAGTGATTGGGCAGTGAGTGACCTGCGAATTCGAGATAAGTGTTGTGTCTAACTTTAACTTGAGGGAATAGGTATTGTGTGACTACTTTTTACCTGTTTTGTTGCTAAATCCAATGTATAGGTGAGGTGACGAGTACCTATACGTTGTGGTCAGGTCATAACATGCGAGTGAAAGTTAAATCTTGATATTTTTGTTGTTTTAAAGCCTATTCCTTATGATTATTGTTGTTATGGAAATATTGAAAGGTTAGTCGGTTCCACCGAGATGGATATTATTTTGAATACTGAGTTGAGACTTAAATGATAAATGGCGATCGAAAGTACGATAAAACACTAGTTTCTTGTGCAATCCGTTGTGAATATTGAATTGAGATTGAAATAGTAAATGATGATAGAAACTATGGTGAAATACTGATTTCCTGTGAAATTCCTCTTTGTATGTTTTAATGATTCTGTGATTGGTGAGGAAGAGTGTAAAGCACGAAGGATGATGCCGTGCACGGTTAACTTATATTATATTGTGAGGAAGAGTATAAAGCACGAAGGGTGATGCCGTGCATTCATATTCATTATATGGTGAGGATGAGAGTAAAAGTACGAAGAGTGATGCCGTGCACTTTCTTTATTGTTTGGTGAGGCTGGGAGTAAAAGTACAAAGGGTGATACCGTACAACTTCCATTTTTACTTTAAATTGCTCGATTTAGTTGGTTTATCATTGTTTATATCTGTCTTTTCGTTGTTTCAATCCTTATGGTAAGATTTCCCACAACATGACCCCTTCCCATTGTTTGTTATTTGTAAACTCGTTACTTGCTGTTATTTCTGCTAGCATGTTTATATATGTCCAGGTTTTATGTGGTGTCCTGTCCTAGCCTCGTCACTACTTTGCCGAGGTTAGGCTCGACACTTACTCAGTACATTGGCTCGGTTGTACTGATACTACACTCTGCAATTTTTGTGCAGATCCAGGTTCCGGTCAGAGCTGATTCTTTGAGCATAGTTGAGCGTTTTACACGGAGACACGAGGTAGATCTGCTGGCATCCGCAGATTCCTGGAGTCTTCCCTTTATTATTTAGATATTGTTTTATTTTGTTCAAAACAAAGAAATATTTCTTCAGCCCATTATTTGTAGCATTTTTTAGTAGTTCGTGAATTGTGACCCCAGACCCTGGGTAGTTTTATGGTGATATATTTAGTTCGTGGTTCGGTTTATTCCTTTGGTTATTATTCATGATGTTATTTATTGTAAAATATTAGATTCAATATTCATTTTTAAATTGTTCGGTTATGTATAAGTAAACTTGTAAGAAAAATTAATTAAATAAGTTCTAACATTGGCTTGCCTAGCAAGTGTGATGTTAGGCGCTATCACGATCCTGATGGTTGGGAATTAAGATCGTGACAGCCATGCACTAATATAACAATGCAACTAATACAACTAACATCAGCGACACCAGGAAGGGAAGTCACTGCTTAAGGCCAAGAATATAGTATTGAACCTGGTCCTTGTATCTCAGGATATTGAGATTCTTACTTTTTTCTCAACACTTACTTGATAGTGCTAACACCAACAATTCTTTGTTGTGTGCATAACCAGAAAAGGAAAGGAAATGACAAACAAAATGAAACAAACTTGTAGCACAGTAATCATTGTACATTCAAAGTTTTGTTGCTGATTTTCTATGTAGTACCATAGTTGATGTTGGATGAAAATGAGACTTACAAGCGGTTTTCCCAATTGTCCTCGATCTTCACATCAATCTATATGAAGAGATAATCTAATGTTGATGTTAAGTTTAAAGACCATGCATAGTTAGGTGTACAAGACACTTTACAGCACAAGCAACAGAGAGTGAGAGGGCTGAACAAAATGTTTTACGTATTTAAGACTATATATCCTCAAAGAAGCAGTCACATTTCGCAAGAAATACCAAAGATTTTTCAACCTTTGATTTTTCCTCCTCCAGATGCATTTCCACCAAACCTTAAGAAGTTAGACTTTAGTGGGACTTTCTGTGGAAGGATTTGAGCATTGTTGCAACTGAAACGTATGAGAATTCGATACTGGAGAGCTAGTAGTATTCACTTTCCATGACTTGAACGACTATTTGTCAAAGCTTGCTGGTACTCGGATTCGATACCTTAAGATATTGCAGAAATAACCACACTTCAGCTAATTGATATACGTATCTGTAAGAAGTCAGTCGAGGACAGCTATGGAAGTTCTATTAAGATTCTTTAGGTCGTATATTTTTGGTTGAATTGCTTTTATAATTATTACTTGTATTCCTGTGTTCAACATATAGGATCATCTGTAGCAAATGATATACTTTTTGAGTTTTGAAATACTTAGCTGACTTGTACATTCGCAAGACAATTATATTTATTTTCAACAGGATATTGGAGAAAACTATGCAAAATCTGTTGAGTTCCGTCTCAGTTAGGCTTGTAAGGCATCTTTTCACTTGATTCTTGTTATGTTAATTAATGCATCCTATTTATGAGATAAGTAAGAACATGTGACTACTCTGTGCTATTTAGTCATCTTTCAAAGTTTACGTCTAGGGCAGCCCGGTGCACTATGCGCGGGGTCCGGGGAAGGGCCGGACTACAGGACTCTATTGTATGCAACTTTATTCTGTATTTTTGCAAAGCTCGAACCCGTGACGTCATGATCACATGGCAATAACTTTACGCCAAGGCTCCCCTTCTCTTTCAAAGTTTATGTATAATAGCGAAAGAAAGTTTAATTAATTTCCTTACTTTTTTATACAAGTCTAGTTTCTCTTATAACCTACCAACATTCAGAAAAGACTGAACGAAAATCCAATTCCAACCTACCAATATTTAGAACAAACACAACAAAATAAAAAATCCAATTCCAAATTAAACTAACTGATATGGACCTCAACAGAACTTGCATAGTTATCTTCAATGTCATGTTGAATCTGCTTGGCGGAATTTCCAACAGATTTTGCACACTCCGTTACATCAATTAAAGCAAGTGTACGTTCCTCAAATACTGGTAGTGGGAAGGGCTTCCACGGTTGAAGTACTTGCTGCTGAACCGTTTGGTCCTCGTCGCTCGTTTCTGCAGAAAAAAAAAAGAAAGAAAGATCCACAAAGGATGAAAAATGAAACGTTAGATTTCTCAAAATTAATGAACAAGTTAAAATTATAGCAAGAATGAGGTTACGCTTTCACACTATCAGTGCGATTTAACTTATTAGAGCAGGTTATTGCACTAGCTATTATCTAGGTTACTATATATATGGAACATACTATGAAGAGTTATATGTTGTTGTAGATCAATTTTGCGCAACGATATAAGAAACTATACAGCCGTAGCATTTGACACAGAAATACAACTACAAGCAACAATTATAAGAAGTAAATCAAGGAAGAAGATGTCTTACAAAGGCTGCCGGATATTGACTTCGACAGAACGTCCATAGTTTTCTTGAATGTCCTGTTGAATTTGCTTGGCAGAATTCCCAACAGATTCTGCACAACTGCTAATATCAATCAGAGCAAGGGTGGTTATGTCTGCAAAATCTTGAGGGATTGAATCCAAATCCCGGCAATGTTCAAGAAATAGACGTTCAAGGCATGGAAAATGATCACAACTGGCTCTCCAGTAGAGAAACTCCAAACGTTCCAGTAGCAAAAACTTCAAGCTAGGAAAACCATTCTTAACTACCTTCCACTCTACGCCTATGCAGGCACTAATTCCCAGTGTAAGGGCCTCAAGTTTGGGAATTTTCCAACAATGCTCAAATCCTTCCACTGCAAACAAGTCCCGTAAAAAGCCAGTTTCTTGAGGTTCTGCGGAAAAGCATCTGGAGGAGGAAGGATTGAATATGCACAAGTTTCTGTAGGAAGAAGGGCCCAAGATGGTCTCTCCATAAAAACTGCTCGTAGTTTTTGCCTCGTGAACCTCGGAAGGCCTGAAGGTGTAATGCTTTCCAGAAAGCAAGCATAACATGAATAAGTAAGAACAAAATCTAATTCCTCGAGCTTATCTAAGTTGTGAAAATCATAGAAGTCCTTGCGACTACGAAAGTCTTCCAAGATGCCACATATTTGCAACTTCTTTAAATCTGGAAATTGTCTAAAGACGGACCTAGTACAATGCCAAGGATTCCATCCAGACAGAAATTGCAAATTTTTTTGAACCAAACTTTTCTCTGTAGGCTCATGATACTGCAAGTAATTCCAATCCAAATAGAGGTGCCTCAATTGTGGCATCGTCAAAATTTCGTTTGGTAATACCAGAGGATATTGTCGGGATTTAGGTTGTAAAAGTTTAAGTATAAAAGTTTGCAGATAACATAGGCTAGATATCGATGGAGGAATGTCTACTGAAAAAGATGAGGAAATCTCTTCTCCTAGATAATGCTGCAAGCCAGGAGAAAGTCTCAAAGCTAGATATCTCAAGTGAATTAAATCCAGAATCGAACTGGGAAAAGCAGTAAATCTCATTAAAGAAAGGTCTAGTACTCTTACTAGCTTGAAGTGCAACAAATTTGTGAACATAGTCATTCTATTACAAATAATAGAACGAACCTCATTTTTAGGATACCTTGCCAGTATTTTCTCAGTAATAGACTCATACTTGATCACTTGGATACTGATCCGACCTCGACTCTTAGAGGAAAAATGGATAGATTTCACATGTGGATTTTGATATTTCTCTTCCCTTGTAACATTCACAATGTTCATGCTTCTAGCTTCTCTCAAGCAGAGTTCACGGGTCACATCATGCATTCCACAAATCTCAATTTTTCCATCAAAACTCAAATTGCGGATGGAAATTAAATTTCTATCTATAAGTTCTTTTACACATTTTTCTGCCACTTCTTCTATGCTTTTCCTCGCTTCTGCCTTCAAAAATCCCTCTGCTGCCCATAATTCCACAAGTTTATTGACTAAAATCAGTTCATCCTCTTGGAAGATTGCAAAATATAGAAAGCACGGTTTTAGGTGATGAGGCAAGTAATGGTAACTTAATGCAACCACCCTCATGCATTGGACATTAACCTCTGTATTTACCGTTGAACTTACATTCTTGACAATACTTTTCCATTCATCTAATGATTTACCAATTTTGTAGAGAAGTCCAGCAATCAAAACAAGTGCCAGAGGTAATCCTCCACAATTTAGTGCAATTGTTTTGCCAAGTTGTTCAAATTCAGGGGAAAAACAGTCTTTCACAAAGACCTTTTCGTACAACAAACTCCAACTTTCATCAAAATTCATGAGGCGCATATGATAAGGAGGCTTACCTGAGCTAGCACATTCAGCCACCTCCACATTCCTAGTGGTCATGAGTATTCGACTCCCATTGTAACGGTCTGGGAAACATCGTCTTATATCATCCCATGCTTCTCTAGTCCATATGTCATCAATCACTACCAAGTACCTCCCGCATTTTAGATGCTTCTGTAGTCGGTCTGCTAGTTGATCACCTGTCTTGTTGCTCATGAAATTCATTGGTCTTTCCACTTATAGAAGAAAGAAGGCCTAGAAGCACATTTCTCGCACAATACTCTTGTGAAACAGTTGTTTTTCCACGAATGTCAAAGTGAGACATAATGAATGGATCACTATAGATTTTGTTAGCCAAAGTTGACTTGCCGATGCCCCCCATCCCGACAATTGAGACAACCTCTAGTTCCCTTGCTCCTCTAGCAAGTTGATCCTGCATCATCTTGAATTCATTTTCAAGGCCAACCATCTTATCCTCAGGATCTAAACCATGTCGTGACGTACTGACAAGAGACAAATCTTGTGCTTTAAGATCTTGGATGTTCTTGAGCTTGTTTTCAATTTCCATCCACTTCTTCATCTTTGAATCAATGCGTCCTACTATTTCTTTTACGAGGGAATATAGATTCACAAAAGCTCTTCTTTGTTTCTTTTCATTTTCGGGCAAAAAAATATTTCGTGATTCCAAGTCAACCTTATATTCTGCTTCGTCTGCTAGCTCTACGATTTGCGCTTCCAAGCTTGTTAATGCCTCATGATCACCTGTTATATTGCACGGATTCTCCATATCAGCTCTCAAGGTTTCAAGCTTTTCATAGAACAATTGCAGGACAAGTCCAGTCGATTCCATTGATTGTTGTATGGTATTCATAAGAGAAGTAATAGCAGCATAAGCCATGTCTCACTTTCTCTCTCTCTCTCGTATGTATATGATGCAATATGGAGTTTTTGTATAAAGAACACGGAATCTCTCAAAAAGAGCAAGGTCTCTCTCTTATTTCTTGGTGAAAATTGTATAAAATAAAATGATCTTAAGAGCATAAAAAAGTATTTAAAAGCGAAATTCGGAAAGCAATTTTATTTGTTAATTAAAATGAGAAAAGCTAACTGTGAATGCAGAACCGCAGAAGTCGTAGTATCATAGTTTATAATGTGGGGTCCAGCCCCATATGTGAAAGAAGAAAAGTTTTTTTCTTTTGTCAAGCCACCGAAAAGATTTGGCAAGTGCCTCTACTTTGATTTGAAAACACACTAAAAATTCAGAGTATAAATATATATGTGACAGTTAGAAAGAAAGAGTGAGGTTTTATAGACAGGGTCTGTGAGAAAAATAGAGAGTAAGTGATATTGTAGTTAGGTGGGAATATCAAAAGAGGGTTATTTCTTTTGAGTGTTGTAGTGGTCTTTGGAGTATTTTTCTCGCACCTGCAAAATGTAAAAATTCCTTGTTATAGTGATATTAGTTTCTCCTCTCGGGGTCGTGATTTTTCCCTTATTAAAAGGGTTTTCCACGTAAAAATCTTGGTGTCATTGTCACTCTTTTATTATTGTTGATTATCGTATCTCAGTGCTACATTATTTTTCCGCTGTTATTACCTTGAATGTTATTTCTGTGGGGGATTTATTTCTAACAACTGGTATCAGAGCACGGGTTCTGCTCGTTCACAGAAATATTACTCACTGTCAGTAGTACTATACTCGGTGAAAAGCAAAAATGTCCGGAGTAAAGTACGAGGTAGCAAAATTTAACGGAGATAACGGTTTCTCAACATGGTAAAGAAGGATGAGAGATATGCTCATCCAACAAGGATTACACAAGGTACTAAATGTTGATGCCAAAAAGCCTGATATCATGAAAGCTAAGGATTGAGCTGACTTGGATGAAAGAGCTGCTAGTGCAATCAGGTTGCACTTATCAGATGATGTGGTAAATAACGTCATTGATGAAGATACCGCATGTGGTATTTGGACAAGGTTGGAAAGCCTATACATGTCCAAAATGCTGAAAAATAAATTGTACATGAAGAAGCAGTTATATGCCCTACACATGGGTGAAGGTACGAAGTTTGGTTCGGTATGGTTCGGTACGGTTTCGGTTTAATATTCGGTTTTATTTCACATTCAAGATGCATGACATGGTGAACATTTGGCAGTGCTATTTGACACTGAATTTCAAAGCTCAAGTCCTCCAAAGTCAAAACACTAATAATTAGACCATAGGTAGAGCATAACACTGCAAACATGCACTGTTGCTTCTGATTTTCCATTAAAACAGAACAGTTAACAAAACAACATAACACAATAGTTAACAAAACAGCATAACACAGCAAACACACACTGATCGCTTCTGAATTCTGATTCTGCAGTTAACAGTTAACACTTAACAGTTTGCTAATTTACAGAACAAATTAGCAGTCCAAAACTTAACATCCAAAGACCAAAATACAGCTAAAATGCAGCTTAGTTACAGAACAAATTAACAGCCTAATTGTTACTTAACAGTTACAGAACAAGATCCTCACACGGGACAACACTTAACAGTTAATAGTATGCTAATTTAGAGCACTAAAATGGAGCGTAATAGAAAATGTTCACTGCTGGGACAACACTGTAGCAGCATTAACAGGCTGCAAATCTTCTCTGAAAATGGCCAACCGAGCATGGGGCATAATTGCACTTGAACCTAAACAATATATAAGTCATAAGTTAGAATTTTATTTTTTGATGATAATAAAACAAAACTACAAAAGAATATCACCAAGCAAATAGTGTATTAAAACTTACCACTCAAGTTGCAAGTTGCAACTATACATCAAGCAATGCTAGTAGTGCTTCCATTATTTCCCATATCTAAAGATAATTCGACCAAATATGTCAATGACAATGACAAACAATTATGATATATTATTTTGAACTAAAATACACACAAAATATTAAAGCTTACCAAGTTCAAGTTCCTCAAGATACTTCAAGTCTTCTTCAACACTAATAGGATTCTTCTCTTCTCTAAGCCAATCTTGAAGACAAATAAGAGCTTGCACACATTTAGGAGTCAATGAACTCCTAAATGGATCAAGAATACGGCCACCGGTGCTAAACGCACATTCCGACGCCACACTAGAAATTGGAATGGCCAACACATCACGAGCCAACTCCGAAAGAATAGGAAATCTAGGAGCATGGGTTCTCCACCAACTTAAGATATCAAATTCTTCACTAAATGGCTCTTGTTCTTCACTAATGTATTTATCCAACTCCGATTTAGCACCCCCACTTCCATTGTCTTCCTTTTGTTTCTTCAAGTGAAGCTTCGTTCTTATTAATGATGTAGTTATAACACTCCCACTAGATGTAATAGATGTGTTATTAGATGAAATAGAATTAGATGGAGATTGAGTACAAGACCTAGTTGAATACTTTTTTAGATACTCTTCAAACAAAGAATTCATATAAGCATACACCTCAGCATTTATTTTCTTCCCCTTTTCCTCCCCAAAAAGTTCTTCAAGTGCTCCCTCTACATATTCAAATTTGTTACGTGGATCCAAGACGGAAGCAATAAAAATCATTTTATTCATCTTTTCGGGCTCACCCCAATACTTCTTGAACTTTTCTTGCATCCGCTCAGCCATTTTTCTCAAATTCTCATCCTCACTAACTAAACACATTTTCAAATGACAATAAAGTTCAGATACATCCTCAAAATGAGCATTACAAGTGACATAACGTGAACCTGAAACTTTTTTGGTGAGCTCGTGAAATCTTGCAAGAAACTGTATCACATTTCTCACATTCACCCAATCCTCAGATTCAAGAGGACCTGCACTACTACCATCTTCACTAGAACATTGATAAATAGAAAATCCATCATCAAAAAGATGAAACTTGTCAAAGGCCTTTTCAAAGTTTTGTGCCGTATCCAACATCAAATAGGTGGAATTCCACCTAGTAGGAACATCCAAGCACAAAGTTTTGGTACATTCTACCTTTACATGTGCACAACACTGTTTAAACTTTAAGGTCCTTGCAGGAGAAGCTCTCACATACCTCACAATATTTCTAACACGTGCGACAGAAGCATCAATTTCTTTCAAACCATCTTGCACAATTAGATTTAATATATGAGCCATGCATCTCACATGAAGATGTTTACCACCCATCATATTAGTTTTCCACATATCTAACTTTTTAGACAATTCTTTTACCGTGACATCATTTGAAGAAGCATTGTCCACAGTAATAGTGAATACCTTGTCTAATTTCCATTCAAGCAAACAATTTGAAATAGCATTAGCCATCTCTTCACCCTTATGACTACTGATCGGACAAAAATTTAGTATTCTTTTATGCAAATTACAATCCCTATCAATGAAGTGGGCTGTCAAACACATATAATTTATTCTTTGTATTGAAGTCCATGTGTCTGTAGTGAGGCAAATTTTTGGTTGTGCTTCTCTAAAAGACATTCTCAGATTATGCTTCAATTCACCGTAAACTTCATAACAATCCCTTGTTATTGTTCTACGAGAAGGAATACGAAATTGTGGTTGAGCTTTTCTCATAAACTTTATAAAGCCTTCATTTTCTACAAAGCTAAATGGTAGTTCATCAATAACTATCATCTCAATTAAGGCTCTCCTAACCACTTCTTGCTCAAATTTCCAAAGTGATCCTTCATCACCTTGGTAAGATTGAAAATTTATCTTTGGTTGATTTTTATCTTTATTGATGTTAGGTGGGTATTGTTTGCATCTGTTCAAATGATTTTTCAACCCGCTTGTTCCATTCTTAGACAAGTAAGCAGCCAAAGCTTGCTTACAATATTTACACACTGCTTTACCAACCCCATTTACCTCTAATTTATCAAAATGATCCCAATACTTGGATCTAAGTTGCATGGCTTTTCTTTTCTTAGAATCTTGAGTATCAATGGTGTTGGCGTTGCTATCTTGAGTAATAGGTAAGCTTTCACTTGAACCGGCAACACTGTTTAAACTTTCATCTGTCATCTATACAAATACAGATAGTATAAGATTGTGTGATCCTAAATTTATTGCTATAGCCTATAGCTTTATTCTTCTCGCATTCATTCACAGCTTAACATACGATCACTAGAAACACATTCACTAATAACAAAAAGAACACAAACACATTCAAGTGACGACTTATCAAAAAAACAAAAAAAACACACATCATGTAGTATGAACTTAACCAAGGAAAGCTAGCATAATTAGCTACCTGAGTTTCAGTTTCAACAACACTACCATTTGAAGACTCCCCCCTTTTTAACCCACACATTATTCAACATTATTCGCGGTTCATACCTTCTGGAAGTACTCCCATATCGGTTCTAGAACTTGCATCCAGAATGCTACAGAGTTTTGGATAACTAAAATTATTTTTCAATTTCTTACACTTACAGCAAAGATAAACCATAACATTACCTCCCATAAAGCTAACATCTTATTGTTAAGAATGAGGGATGGAATGATGGAACCAGGAACATTTGTACCAAAAGGGCTACTAGAAAGGCAAAACAACAAATATCAAATGCATTAACCACTAGAAATAGATCAACAGGCACCATATAGACACACAATGCCCTGCTCCATCAGCTTGTAATACTACGCAATTCACATAAACTGGTTGAAAAGTTGGAAAATATAGACAACTACATATATAGCATATAATACTTATATACTATGTCAGTAGTATCCACCTTCTTTAGTCTATTTGAACCGGTTAAAGCTACAGATAGATTAATTGATTCTTGTGAATGGACATAACAGATTAGTTTGCATCTCTTTCCCTATTCAATATTCTGCAGAAATGCATAAAAATAAGGACAGCTAGTAACAAGAACACAACAAACTCTCAAATTAAAAAATTCTTTCTCAAATTCTTCAAAATCAAGCAGAATTCACAAAATATAAAAAGAAATCTCAAACAATCACAAACTAAAGATCATAGAAAATTCATATGAACCTGGACGGAGTTGAGCTTCGAAATAATCCAATGATTGAGTGAGGAGTGAGGAGAGAGGAGTCGGAACTCGGAATCAGCAACACGGCTGCATTTTCAGTTTTTCACACCAAATGACAAAAACCAAACAAGCAAAAATAAAATTAAAAATGGTAAAAATTGTATTTACACAAAGAAAGAAAAGGGGAATTAGAAGATTGAGATGGCATGATATTGATAAACACAAAATTAATCCATAAATAAATTTGATAAAAAGATTATGATGAAAGATGAGGATAACTGTCACTATTCACTAATATAAAAAAATTTAGAAATTGTTTTACAACTTTTACTTACTTTTTGTGTTCTCTGGTGGTTTGGCCGGCGTGGGTGAACCGGTGAAGTCTTGAAGAAGACGTGGGTGAACGGTGAAGGGTGAACCGACGAAGAAGAAGACCGAAGACTGAAGACAGAGTGGCTGAGAACTGAGAAGTGAGAATGAGGCAATGAGGAGAGGACTGACCGACTGAGGAGTGAGGAGTGAGGACTGAGGCGCCTGAGAAACTAAATTCCCTAAACCTAAAGAGTTGGGCTTGGGCTTGGGGGCTGGGGCCGGACGGATTACATTGGGGCATTGGGCTGACCGGCTGGGCTGGGTAATTGGGTATAGGTAGGGTCCAAAAAAAAATATACTTAAAATTTCGGTATATTCGGTATTTCGGTATACCGAATTTTTAAAATTTTAATACCGAGAACCGAACCGAAATACCGAAATACCAAAAAATTAATACCGAATTAGACCGAAATACCGAAATAACCAAACCCGAAATACCGAATTAATTCGGTTCGGTTCGGAATTCGGTTTTCCGGATTTTATGCCCACCCCTATTTGAAAGTGTTCTTCTTTCTCAGTGTGACTATTCTGCTATGTTGCTTAAACTCTCCGATGATATATTGATGGGTGCGTGTCGGATCTTTCAAAAATAGTGTAATTTTGAAGGATCCGACACCGGTGCGGCAACTATTTTGGAGAGCCTGCGCAACATAACTATTCTGTGTTATTTGGATGGTTGTTGCCTATTGTATTGTATGGTATTGTTACTTTAAATACATTATTATTTTGATTGTTATTAAATTTATCGTATTATTACTTTAAATACATTGTTTTATTGTATACTGCGCAAAAGAGCTGGTGAAAAACTGGTTTTTGATGAGAATTAATTTTGCTTAGAGATTCTAGTTTAAGAACAACAAAAAATTTAGCTGTAAGCTTTCATTGGTTGACTGAAAATTTCAGTCGTTAAAAGATGACCTGTTAAACATTAATTAATAGAATAAAGAACAATTACATCAATAATTATACTAAATGAATACTTGACGAAGCTGTAGAGCCATTCCAACTGGAAAATTTGTATAAAAGTAATTTTATTTGTTACTCCCTCCGGTTCACACTAAGTGATCAATTTACTTTTAGCACGCCTATTAAGAAAATACTAAATTCTATATAAAATACCTAGTATGACTAAACTACCCCTAATTAAACATTAATGTGAGGAGTAAAAAAACTTTTTAGGGATATGTACATAGGGGTTATTTTGTACAAGCAAACCGAATTCTGTCTTGATTACATAACTCAACACTTATTTTGAACCAAAATGAAAAAGGAAACTGGTCATTTATTGTGAGCCGGAGGGAGTAATTAAAATGAGAAAAACCTCTCTACTCCCTCGAGTAGGGGTAAAGTCTGCATACACATTACTCTCTCCGTACGCCACTAATGGGATTTTAGTGGCGGTTGGTTGTAATTAAAATGAGAAAAGCTGACTATAAATCCATGTATTGGCTTATTTTTGAATAATCATTTATTTAATTCCATAGAACATGTTGCCCGTTCATGATTATGACTTAATATTAAATTACACATACACATAATAGTGTTCATAAGCAGTGGCGGACTCAGAATTTTATACAAGCGGGTTCAATCACTACTAGAAATCCTCTAAAAATCGATCAAAGTTGGTCGGTTATGGCCAATTACCGACCAAAACGCGACCATTTGGGTGTGGACGATATTTTGTGTAACACCCCGTACATTTGGATTAGGTGTGGATATGTTAAATGGATATTAATTTGATATTTTAGACATATGAAGTCCTGTCGGGATGATTATGGGTGAAAATAGTTTTTTCAAAATCAAGATAGAAAGTGAGGTGCATAAGATTCGACAAAATTGACTAAGTTTGCATAAGGTCCGTCTTCCAGCAGGGTTGAGTGAACATATGTACGTAATTTGGAAAAACTCAAAACATGAAAGTTGTAGGACGTTGAAATATCTTTCCAACAATATATAGTGGATCCGAAACAGAGCTCTGTGCCAAAAGTTATGCACATTTTACAGAACAGTACGCAACCACCGCGCCAGGACCGCGACCGCGGTCATGAGGTAGTTTTCCTGCTATTCACCGTGGTCAGGGGCGCGGAGGTGGACTTGGGAAGTTATTTTTTAAGCCCTATTGTGTCATCCACAACCCCAAAACATAAAAACTTGCTCTAGAAAGGAAAGCTCCCAAAAACCTAGCTCCTTAAAGGTTCCTCCACCATCCAAGGTAAGTTCTAATGATTCTAAGTTAATTTTAATTTCCCAGCATCTTATTAACATGGGTAAGTCCTCCATATCATTAGATATTCGATTGAGACATCATTGTTGAGAGAAGGAACCCTAGAACTCGAATTTAAGGGGATTGAACTTCAAAAATGTAATGTCTTCACCCTCTAATTGATTCTAATATTTGTTTAATAATTATAGACACTAGTTCATGAGATTTGAGTTGATGGGTTTGATAGAAAAGGATGAACCGTTATATGTTTGGTGTGTTGATTGTTGATTATTGGTTAAGAGTATTGTTTACCTTATGGGTGATGAAGAATGATGTTGATTATAACCACTTGAGACTTTAGAATTTATATAGGAGCAAGAGAATGGGTTATTAGGTGTAGAAACACCATTAATAAAGGCTATGAAACTTATGCCACCAAGTGTTTGATAAATGCCTAAGCGATCAAAACATGACTATTGTTGCTAATATGGAATCCCTTTGACTTGTATTGATATAGATTAAAGTTGAAAGGGTTGACAAACATTGTATTATGCTCAAGAGCAGGAAATTAAGGTATATGAGGCTAAATCTCTATGTATGGGAATGTCAATGATTCTCCCTACACTATGTTTCTTTTACGACGTTACTAATTGCCTCAGAAATATAGTTAAGCCTAGTTCCTTGAATAGTTGCAGAACTTCTATTCTCTAGCTTCGTAAATCGTTTATGACTTTCATTGTGAATGTTGTGAAATCAGTGCGTAATAAATATAGACTTGGGTTTGATGCACATGAGTCTTATTCTTAGATTATTCAGCAGTTCATAACAATTGAAGTTTTAATTTTCATAATCAGTTCATGAATACATGTCTCCGTCTATCTCTCTTCAGCATTCAAGTAGCATGTAACTCAGTATGGTTTAGTATTTCAGCATCATGTATTACAGTATGATTCTCAGTTCCTGAATGTTGAACACCTGTATTTGGGCATGAGGCCGTAGTTTATGCTTTATGCATCTTTGGGCCTGAGGCCACAGTTTATGCTTTATGCATCTTTGGGCCTGAGACCGCAGTTTATGCTTTATGTATTTTTGGACTTGAGGTCGCAGTTATGTATACAGATACTTGGGCCCGAGGCTGCAGTTTGTGCGCGCACACACGCACACGCACACGCACACACACACACACACACACACACACACACACACACATATATATATATATATATATATATATATATATATATATTGAGCCTGAGGCCCCAGTTCAATATTTAGATAAACAGGTTGTTCATCATTCAGAAGAGGGAGTATTCATATCCGTATTTCCTTTGTTCAGTTCAGTTATCATTTGTTAGTTATCATTTCATTTATCAATTATCATTTCAATCATCAATTATTAACTCTCAGTTATCAGCTTAGTTTCAGTTTCATTATTTATAATCAGTTCCTTCAGTTGTTTTACATATAAGTGCAATTCAAATGCACTGACGTCCCTTTTTGCCCGGGGCCTGCATCTCACGATGCAGGTAATGATTTACAGGTTGATGATTCAGAGTGCTAGGATTCTCGTACCAGCTATTTGGTGATCCCAATTCTTTCGGGGCATTATCATTACCTTATAGTCTTTAGTATTTTCAGACAGTCAGTGTTTTCAGTACTTCATTAGAGGCTTCATAGGCTAGAGTAACAACTAGACAGAGTCGCAGGCTTTTTATATTAAGCTATGTTGGCTACAAATATGTTTCAGAATTGTATTAGGATTTTCGCACCTTGATTTATATCATCCAGGCTTTCAGTATATCAACATGTGTTAGTTTATCTTCCGCATTCAGTATGTTATGATATCACATGTTGATTCAGCCAGCCAGTTGGTTCGCTCGGTCACATGTAGTCAGGCACCGAGTGCCATGTTACGTCCAGGCCCATGTTCGGGGCATGACATTTTGATGGTCGGAATGGCTTACCGACCAAAGTTTGTCGGAAATTACCGACCAACGTTGGTCGAAATCATATTTTATTAATTTAATTTTACTAACCAAAGTTTGTCGGTGTAATTAATTTATGTTTTTTATTAATTATTAATATTAGAAAAAACTGACGAACTTTGGTCGGTAATTGAAAAAATATATATATATTTAAAATAATTAAGTAAACATTACCGACCAACTTTGATCGGTAACCTCAACAGTGCAGGCAAAATACCGACCAATGTTGGCCGGTAATGTTGAATTCTAGGAATTCATCGTTCATTAACCGACCAACTTTGGTCGGTAATTTGTAATTAATTTTTTTAATTAAAAATTGGCCAACTTTGATCGGTTTTTCTGGGTTTAATTTTGGCATAATATGCCTGTTTTGGTGGCTACACCACCTACCAGCATACCAAACCCCTAACAACTGAATTACAACCACAAAATAACAACAACAACAACAACAACACAACAACAACCAAACATTTAATAAATACTTTAAAATAACAAATTAAAGTTCAATTGAACATAACAATCCAAAATCAAGTTAAAAATAATTACAACAAGTTCAAAAGTGGTTTTATTTGTCTAGTTCAAAGTATATAAAAGTCAAGGGGCGGTTTCTACAACATCATCATCACCATTTGACGAACTTTCATTTACAAGACGGTATAGAGAACGGTCTTGTGGAGGACGGGAAGAACGATCACGGGGAGGACGAGAGGAACGATCACGAGCAGGATTGGAGGAACGACCACATGGAGGTCTACTCTCTGGCGATGACTCACGAGACCGGGGCAATGGAAAATCTCCAGTAGATAGGAGAGTTCTACTCTGACCTTGCATGCCAAGGAATTGAGCATCTCTAAGCCTTTGTCTTTCCTTTGCCGTTTCTAGCTCGGATGTGAGCTTTGTCACTGTCTTCCGCATAGCGGAGAGTCTCTCCTTATTAAGTTGCTCGCCTTGCGAGGAAGTATATATTCCTTGCATTCCACACTTATAGCGATGGAATTTTTTAGTAGGAAACATGTATATCTTCCCTCATTTTGGACCGCCAACAGACTCCAACCATATTCTTTCAGCATCCTCGTCTGAAGGTTGGGAATGTGATGACCCAAAAGTTCATCCCGTATTTTATAAGTCAAATATGTGTTCCGAGGTCTTGAAAACCTCATTTAATCCCTCCTCATTTTGCGTGCGCATACCGGGCATAGATCCGAGAAGATTTTATATGAAAAACTAAGAAAAATGCTAATTTTGCTTTTGAAATTTGATTTAAGTTGACTTCGGTCAACATTTTGGATAAACGGACCGGACCCGGACCCGGAATCAGACATGTGATTTGACGGTCCCAGAGGGTCTGTAGAAAAATATGGGACTTGGGCGTATGCCCGAAATTGAATTCCGAGGTCCCAAGCCCGAGAAATGAATTTTTGAAAGAAATTATTTTTATGAAAATATAAAGGATTTTAGAAATTTGATTATATTTGAAATTTATGGTATCGGGCCCGTATTTTGGTTCCAGAGCTTGGTACAGGTTCGATATGATAATTATGATATGCTTGTAAGATTTAGTAAGAAATGGAAGTCATTTGACGTGATTCAGACCCGTAGTTGTGAAATTTAATACTTTGGAAGTTTTGGAAATTTTCTTTGATTTTTAGGCTAAATTCATTATTTAAAGTGTTATTTTGCCGATTTAATCGCACGAGTAAGTCCGTAGGATATTTTTGAGGTTGTGTACATGTTTGGTTTGGAGCCCTGAGGGTTCGGGTGAGTTTCGGATATGCATCGGAGTATTTCGGACTTAGAAAATCTGGTGTCTTTAACTGCTGCTGTTGTCTGAGATTTTATTCTATGCGAACGCATGGCCATCCATGCGAACGCACAACACAAAATTTGGAGGGGGCAGATTTTGCACTATGCGGACGCATAGGACCAGGTGCGAACGCGGAGCATAGGAAATTTGCTCTACGCGAACGCACCCTAGTGGTCGCGAACGCATAGCATAAGAGAAGGACTGGGGGCTGGGTAGTATTAAAGTAGTGCGAACGCATACCTTTGGACGCGAACACGAAGGGTAGGGGAGGGGAGCCTATGCAAAGGCACTGCCCTGGTCGCGAACGCATAGGATATATTTTGCCTAGTTTTCTTAAAACAGTAGCATTACAGGACATTTTCAAAATTTCAAAACTCACTCTCTAAAACACGAAATTAGGCAATTTTTGAAAGGTAATTTCACCACAAAACCATATGTATGTATTCTTAGACTTGTTTTCTTAAACTTCCATTAACACCTATAAGATTTGTAGGCCTAAATCATGTTCTTAAGGGTAGAAAATTAGGGATTTGGGTAGAGTTAGGGCTTTTTGAATAATTCGAATTTAGACCTTGTTTTAGGGTCGGATTCCGAAACTAATTACATGTTCGGGCTCGTGGGTGAATGGGTGATCGGGTTTTGGTCCGAACCTCGTGTTTTGACCAAGCGAGCCCAGGGGCGATTTTTGACTTTTTGGGAAGAATGCTAGAAAACCTATAGTTAAGCATTGAAATTGAATTATTTAGCATTTATTGATGTTATTAAGTCAACTATGTCTAGATACAATTTTTTTTGGAGTCAAGTTCAAAAGGGAAAGCGGTGATTGAGGCTTGATTTTGGTCGTGGAAGTCGAGGTAAGTGTTTGGCCTAACCTTAGCTTGAGGGAATAGGTGTTGTGTCATAATTGCTTTGTGTTAGTACAATAATCAATGTATAGGTGAGGTTAAGAGTACCTATATGTTGGTGTCAAGTATGCCCGTGAGTTGGATATTATGAATTATGTGGTTTTTCATTGGTTATTACTTCATTATTGCTTGAGTTTCACTTTGTGGTTATTTATGTTGGTGGAAATTCTTGGTATTGGTTAGTGTTGAGTATTGGTTTCTGTTGAGAATATTCTAAGTGAAGATATGTACTTAGGTGATATTGGTTATAGTTGTGTCCCTTGCCGGGATAGTGATAATTCTACTGTTGTTCCCTTGTCGGGATATTATGATTTATTATTGTGGTTTATAATTGTTGAATTTCCTTGCCGGACTTCTGTTCTTGATATTGTTTGGGTGAGGAAGAGAGTAAAGCACGAAGGGTGATGTCGTGTATTGATTATTGTGAGGATGAGAGTGTAAAAGCACGAAGGATGATGCGGTGCCATATTATGAAATTAAAAGCACGAAGAGTGATGCTGTGCCGTTTCTATTGATTTATTGTGAGGAAGAGAGTAAAAGCACGAAGGGTGATGCCGTGCATTTACTATTTGGTGAGGATGAGAGTAAAAGCACGAAGGGTGATGCCGTTCATTGTTAATTTCTGTGTTGTTATTTACTGTTGTTTAAGTTGATATTTGAATTGTTGCCTTAATTCGTTATTTCCATTACTTGATATCTTTTCCCCCAGCATGTCCCATTTTTCTTTGTACTTAGTTGTGTATTTCCTTTTGTTTTGTCGTGTCCTATCCTCATCACTACTTCGCCGAGGTTAGGCTCGACACTTACTCAGTACATAGGGTCGGTTGTACTGATGCTACACTCTGCACATCTTTGTTGTGCAGATCCCGGTACAGGACCCTACGAACATTAGATTAAGGAGGTTGCCTTCAATTCAGGTGGAGACACAGAGGTAGTACTGCTTGCGTCCGGAGGCCTTGGCGCCCCCTTCTACTTCTTTTGTATTCTGTTCTAGTTATTTCAGAAGCAGATGTACTTATTTCATTCAAACCTTTACATGTATTATTCTTAGACAGTCCGTGAGTTGTGACTCCAACATTCTGGGATTTGGTTTTTGTGAAATTTCGTAAAGACATTAAATTGAGTTAATATATCTTGCTTCATTTGTATATTTATTTATGCTAGTGTTGTATTTCACCTGTTATTGAGTAGTAATAAAGGAATAAAGTAAATTAAACGTTCACGTTGGCTTGCCCAGCGGGTACAACGTTAGGCGCCATCACGATCCCGACGGTGAGAAATTCGGGTCGTGACAAGTTGGTATCAGAGCACTAGGTTGTTTAGGTCTTACAATTAATGGAAAAGCTTGATAGAGTCTGAGGGATCGGTACGGAGTCTGTACTTATCCCCAGAAGCTGCAGAGTTTAGGAATAAATTCACATCTATTTTTCTCTGTCGTGCGATTTGAATTCAAAATGCTAACTAAATTTCTATCTATTCTTTAGTAGATGGCGAGAACACGTGCTTCTTCATCTACCGATCAGCAGCTCGAGCCTCCAGTTGCAGTTCCTACGAGAGGCCGAGGACGAGGCCGTACTAGTGTCTGAGGTAGGGGTAGAGCTCAGCCCAGAGCAGCAGCCCCAGTGGAGGATCCTCAGGTAGAGTTTGCCGATGAGGTTCTTTCTTAGAACGTCCCGGTTGGACCAGCTCAGGTTCCAGGGGGTTCATTTCCACCCCGGTACTCTAGGATGATCTGGTCCATTTAGTGGGCCTTATGGAGGGCGTCGCTCAGGCAGGTCTACTAACTACAACACCAGCCGTCTCTCAGGCTGGGGGAGGATCCCAAACTCCCTCCACCCGCACACCAGAGCAGTTAGCTTCTCAGTTCCAGACTCCAGCACTTCAGGCAGCTGGGGCAGTTCAGTCCGGTATTGTGGCTCAGGCTGTTGATGGAGTAGCTATGTCTGCTAATGCTTCATGGAGATTGGACCCGTTCACCAAGTTGTTTCCTACTACTTTCAGCGGTGCACCTTCAGAGGATCCCTAGGATTACTTAGACAGTTGTTATGAGGTTCTTCGGAACATGGGGATCGTGGAGACCAATAGGGTCGATTTTGCTACTTTCCACCTTTCTGGTCCTGCCAAGACTTGGTGGAGGGATTATTGCTTGACCAGACCAGCTGGATCACCGCCTTTGTCTTGGGTTCAGTTCTCCGATCTGTCCCTGGGGAAGTTCCTTCCAGTCACCCAGAGAGGATTTCCAGAGGTAGTTTGAGCGCCTCCAGCAGGGTTCCATGACAGTCACACAGTATGAGACCAGATTCATCACTTTGGCCCGACATGATATTATGATATTCCCGACCAACCGAGAGAGGGTGAGGAGGTTTATTTAGGGGCTAGCTTAGCCGATTAGACTGGAGATGGCCAGAGAGACAGGCAGTGAAGTTTCCTTTTAGGAGGCGGCCAATGTGGCCAGGCGAGTCGAGATGGTCTTATTGCAGGGCAGTGGTCAGGGTTCTGACAAGAGGCCTCGTCATTTTGGCTGGTTTAGTGGTGCCTCATCTGGAGGCAGGGATTCTTTTGGCAGAGGTCATCCTCCTAGACCATTTTAGTCGGCACTTCAGGTTTCTCGCAGTGCTCCAGGCAGTCGTGGTTCCCATATGTCGTATTCTGATCAGTTGGCCTATAGTGCACCGTTGCTCCAGAGTTTTCAGAGTGGTTATTCAGGTTGATAAGGAAAGTTTTAGGGCCAACAGCCTCAGCAACAGAGATCTTGTTATACTTGTGGTGGTCCGTGGCACATTGCTATATTCTTCCCCCGAGCCTTGAGTGGTTCTCAGCACCAGGGTTCCCGTGCTATGATTCCCGCACTAGGTGCTCCCCCACCCCCTCAGCCAGCTAGTGGTAGAGGTCGAGGTGCTAGAGGTGGAGGCCAGACAGTTAGAGGTGGAGGCCAGGCTATTAGGGGTAGAGACCAGCCAGCAGGAGGTCGACCCAGGGATGTTCAGATTGGTGGGGCCCAGCCCCGATGTTACGTTATTCCCACCAGACCTGTGGATGAGGCCTCCGATGCAGTTATTACAGGTATGGTTTCAGTTTGCAGCAAGAATGCTTAGATTTTATTTGATCCGGGGTCCACATTTTCCAACGTGTCATCATATTTTACTCCTCATTTTATTATGCCTCGTGATTCCCTGAGTATTCCGGTATATGTGTCTACACCGGTGGGTGATTCTATTGTGGTAGATCGTGTCTACCATTCATGTATAGTGGTTATTGGTGGTCTTGAGACCAGTGTAGATCTTCTACTCCTTGATATGGTTTATTTCGATGTCATTTTGGGGATGGATTGGTTGTCTCCCTACCATGCTATTCTGGACTGTCATGCCAAGACAGTGACCTTGGACTTGCCGGGAGTACCTTGATAGGAGTGGATGGGGACTCCTGGTCATTCTTCCACCAGGGTTATCTCATATATGAAGGCTTGGCGTATGATCAAGAAGGGGTGTTTTGCCTATCTGGCCTATGTTCGTGATGCTAGTACCGAGGTTCCTTCTATGGAGTCTGTGCCTATATTTCGTGAGTTCCCAGAGGTGTTTGCTGCAGACCTGCCGGGTATGCCACCCGACAGGGATATCGAATTTTGTATTGATTTGACTCTAGGCACTCAGCCCATTTCCATTCTGCCGTATCGTATGGCCCCACCAGAGCTGAAGGAGTTGAAGGAACAGCTGCATGATTTGCTAGATATAGGCTTTATTAGGCCTAGTGTCTCGCCTTGGGGTGCGCCAGTGTTGTTCGTAAAGAAGAAGGACGGGACGATGAGGATGTGTATTGATTACCGGTAATTGAACAAGGTTACTATCAAGAATAAGTATCCTTTACCGAGTATTGATGATTTGTTCGATCAACTTCATGGTGCCACGGTGTTTTCAAAGATTGATTTGAGATCTGGAAACCATTAGTTGAGGATTAGGGCGTATGATGTCCATAAGACAGCCTTTCGCACCCGGTATGGGCATTATGAGTTCTTAGTGATGTCATTCGGGTTGAAAAATGGCCCAACTTCTTTTATGGATTTGATGAACCGAGTGTTCAGACCCTATTTGGATTTATTCATGATTGTCTTCATTGATGATATTCTGATTTACTCCTGTAGCCGAGAGGAGCACGAGCAGCACCTTCGAGCCGTTCTCCAGACTCTGAAGGACAGTCAGTTATATGTTAAGTTTTCGAAGTGTGAGTTCTGGTTGAGTTCAGTTTCATTTCTGGGCCATGTTGTATTAGCAGAGGGTATTCAGATGGATCCCAAGAAGATTTCAGCAGTCAAGGATTGTCCTAGACACACCTCAGCTACAGAGATTCAGAGTTTCTTGGGCTTAGCAGGTTACTATAGTCGATTTGTGGGGGGCTTTTCATCTATTGCATCCCCGATGACCAGGTTGACTTAGAAGGGTGCCCGGTTCAGGTGGTCAGATGAGTGTGAGGCGAGCTTTCAGAAGCTCAAGGCAGCCTTGACCACGGCACCAGTGTTGGTTTTGCCCTCAGGTTCAGGGCCATATACTGTGTATTGTGATGCTTCTCGGGTTGGCCTTGGTGCAGTGTTGATGTAGGATGGCAAGGTTATAACATATGCTTCACAATAATTGAAGATTCACGAGAAGAACTATCCAGTTCATTATTTGGAGTTAGAAGCCATCGTCCACGCGCTGAAGATTTGGAGGCATTATCTGTATGGCGTGTCTTGTGAGGTGTTCACTGATCATAAGAGTTTGCAATATCTGTTCAAGCAGAAATATTTGAATATGAGGCAGAGAATATGGTTGGAGTTGTTGAAAGACTACGACATTACCATCTTATATCATCCGGGGAAGGCCAATGTGGTGGTCGATGCCTTGAGCAGGAAGTCAGTCAGTATGGGTAGTCTTGCTTATATTCCGGTCGAGAGGAGTCCGCTTGCTTTGGATGTTCAGGCTTTAGCCAATCGGTTCATGAAATTGGATATTTCTGAGACCGGTAGTGTTCTAGCTTATACTGTGGCCCGTTCTTCATTATTTGATCGTATTCGGGATCAGCAGTATGATGATCTTTATTTGTGTGCCCTTGGGGACACGGTGCGGCATGGTGGTGCCAAGCAGGTTTCAGTTGGTGATGATGGAGTCTTGCGGATGTAGGGCCGTATTTGTGTGCCTAATGTTGATGGGCTTCGTGAGTTGATATTGTAGGAGGCCCATAGTTCCCGGTATTCCATTCATCCGGGCGCCACAAAGATGTATCAGGATTTACGGTAGCAATATTGGTGGAGGAGGATGAAGAAAGATATTGTGGCATATGTAGCTTGGTGCGTGAACTGTCAGCAGGTTAAGTACGAGCACCAGAGACCCGGTGGATTGATGCAGCAGATTGAGATTCCTGAGTGGAAATGGGAGTGTATCACCATGGACTTCGTAGTTGGACTCCCACAGACTCAGAGGAAGTTCGATGCGGTATGTGTTATTGTGGATAGGTCGACCAAGTCAGGACACTTCATTCCTGTGGCAGTTTCATATTCTTCGGAGAGATTGGCAAAGAACTACATCAGAGAGATTGTTCGCCTGCATGGTGTGCCCGTGTCCATTATTTTTGACCGAGGTACGCAGTTTATCTCACATTTTTGGAGAGCAGTTCACCGTTAGTTGGGCACACGGGTTAAGTTGAGTACAACGTTTCATCCTCAGACGGACAGACAGTCCGAGCGTACTATTCAAATCTTGGAGGATATGCTGCGAGCATGTGTAATTGACTTTGGAGGTTTTTGGGACCAGTTCTTGCCTTTCGCGGAGTTTGCCTACAACAACAACTATCAGTCGAGCATTCAGATGGCTCCTTATGAGGCATCGTATGATAGGCGGTGTCGGTCGTCGGTTGGGTGGTTTGAGCCAGGAGAGGCTCGGTTGTTGGGTACGGAGTTAGTGCATGATGCCTTGGATAAGGTGAAGATCATTTAGGATAGACTTCGTACAGCTCAGTCCAGGAAGAAGAGTTATGCCGACCGTAGAGTTCGTGCTTTGGCATTCATGGTCGGAGAGCGGGTGTTGCTTCCGGTGTCACCCATGAAGGGTGTGATAAGGTTCGGAAAGAATGGCAAGATAAGTCCTAGGTACATTGGTCCATTTGAGATCCTTGATAGAGTGGGAGAGGTGGCCTACAGGCTTGCTTTGCCACCGAGTTTATCAGTCGTGCATCCAGTGTTTCATGTATCTATGCTTCGGAAGCATCACGACGATCCATCCCATGTGTTAGACTTCAGCAGTGTCTAGTTGGACAGGGATTTGACCTCTGAGGAGGAGCTGGTAGCCATATTAGACCGGCAGATTCGTCAGTTGAGATCAAAGAGTTATCCTTTTGTTCGTGTTAAGTGGAGAGGTCAGCCTGCCGAGGCAGCTATCTGGGAGTCCCAGTCCGATATGCGGAGCCGATATCCCCATCTTTTCCCCTATTCAGGTACTTTTCTATGTCCGTTCGAGGACGAACATTTGTTTTAGAGGTGGAGAATGTGATAACCCAAAAGGTCATCCCGTGTTTTATAAGTCAACTCTGTGTTCCGATGTCTTGAAAACCTCATTTAATCCCACCTCGTTTTTCTTGCGCACCCCGAGCATAGATCCGAGAAGCTTTATATGAAAAACTGAGAAAAATGCTAATTTTGCTTTTGAAATTTGATTTAAGTTGACTTCGGTTAATATTTTGGGTAAACGGACCCAGACCCATGATTTGACGGTCCTGGAGGGTCTGTAGTAAAATATGGGACTTGGGCGTATGCTCGGAATCGAATTCCGAGGCCCCAAGCCCGAGAAATGAACTTTTGAAAGACATTATTTTTATGAAAATATAAAGGATTTTAGAAATTTGATTATATTTGAAATTTATGGTATCGGGCCCGTATTTTGGTTACGGAGCCCGGTATAGGTTCAATAGAAAATTATGATATGCCTATCAAATTTGGTAAGAAACGGAAGTCGTTTGACGTGATTCGGACCCGTAGTTGTGAAATTTGATAATTTGGAAGTTTTTGAAATTTTCTTTAATTTTTAGGCCAAATTGATTGTTTAAAGTGTTATTTTGGAAATTTGATCGCACAAGTAAGTTTGTAGGATGTTTTTGAGGTTGTGTACATGTTCGGTTTGGAGCCCCGAGGGCTCGGGTGCGTTTCGGATAGGCGTCGGAGTGTTTCAGACTTAGAAAATCTTGTGTCTTTAGCTGTTGCTGGTGTCTGAGATTTTATTCTATGCGAACACACGGTCATCCATGCGAACGCACAACATAGAATTGGGAGGGGGCAGATTTTGCACTATGCGAACACATAGGACCAGGTGCGAACGAGGAGCATAGGAAATTTTCTCTACACGAACACACCCTGGTGGTCGCGAACACATAGAATAAGAGAAGAGCTGGGGGCTGGGTAGTGTTAAAGCAGTGCGAACGCATCCCTTTGGCCGCGAACGCGAAGGGTAGGGGAGCGGAGCCTATGCGAATGCACTGCCCTGGTCGCGAACACATAGGCTATATTTTTGCCTAGTTTTCTTAAAATAGTAGCATTACGGGACATTTTTAAAATTCATAACTCACTCTCTAAAACTCAAAATTGGGCGATTTTTGAAAGGGAATTTCACCACAAAACCATAGGTATGTATTCTTAGACTTGTTTTCTTCAATTTCCATTAACACCCATTAGATTTATAGGCCTAAATCATGTTCTTAAGGGTAGAAAATTAGGGAATTGGGTAGATATAGGGCTTTTTGAATAGTTGGAATTTAGACCTCGTTTTGGGGTCGGATTCCAAAACTAATTACATATTCGGGCTCGTGGGTGAATGGGTGATCAGATTTTTGTCCGAACCTCGTGTTTTGACAAAGCGGGCCCAGGGGCAATTTTTGACTCTTTGGGAAGAATTCTAGAAAACCTATAATTAAGCATTGAAATTGAATTATTTAGCATTTATGGAAGTTATTAAGTCAATTATGTCTAGATACAATTTATTTGGAGTCATGTTCAAAAGGGAAAGCAGTGATTGAGGCTTGATTTTGGTCGTGGAAGTCGAGGTAAGTGTTCGACCTAAGCTTAGCTTGAGGGAATAGGTGTTGAGTCTTAATTGATATGTGTTAGTATAATAATCGATGGATAGGTGAGGTGACGAGTACCTATATGTTGGTGTCAAGCATGCCCGTGAATCGGGTATTATGAACAATGTGGTTTTCATTGATTATTACTTCATTATTGCTCGGGGTTCACTTTGTGATTATTCATGTTGGTGGAAATTCTTGGTACTGGTTAGTATTGAGTATTGGTTTCAGTTGAGAATATTCTAAGTGAAGATATCTACTTAGGTGAGATTGGTTATAGCTGTGTCCCTTACTGGGATAGTGATAATTCTATTGTTGTTCCCTTACCGGGATATTATGATTTATTATTGTGGTTTATATTGTTGAATTTCATTGCCGGACTTTTGTTCTTGATATTGTTTGGGTGAGGAAGAGTGTAAAGCACGAAGGGTGATGCCGTGTATCGATTATTGCGAGGATGAGAGTGTAAAAGCACGAAGGGTGATGTTGTGCCATATTATGATATTAAAAGCACGAAAGGTGATGTCGTGCCGTTTCTATTGATTTATTGAGAGGAATAGAGTAAAATCACGAAGGGTGATGCCGTGCATTTGCATTCTATTTGGTGAGGATGAGAGTAAAAGCATGAAGGGTGATTCCGTGCACTGTTAATTTCTGTGTTGTTATTTACTGTTGTTTAATTTGATATTTGAATTATTGCCTTAATTCGTTATTTCCATTACTTGATATCTTTTCCCCCAGCATGTCCTCTTTTTCTTTGTACTTAGTTGTGTATTTCCTGTTGTTATTATTTTCTCTGTGTATTATTAAATGCACAGGTTACCTTATTTTGTCGTGTCCTAGCCTCGTCACTACTTCGCCGAGGTTAAGCTCGAAACTTACTCAGTACATGGGGTCGGTTGTACTGATGCTACACTCTGCACATCTTTGTTCTGCAGATCCTAGTACAGGACCCTACGTACATTAGAGTGAGGAGGTTGCCTTCCGTCCACGTGGAGACACCGAGGTAGTCCTGTTGGCGTCCGCAGGCCTTGGCGTCCCCTTGTACTTCTTTTGTATTCTGTTCTAGTTATTTGAGAAACATATGTACTTATTTCACTCACACCTTTACATGTATTGTTCTACACAGTCCGTGAGTTGTGACACCAATATTCTGGGATTTGGTTTTTGTGAAATTTCGTGAAGACATTAAATTGAGTTAATATATCTTGCTTCATTTGTATCTTTATTTATGCTAGTGTTGTATTTCACATGTTATTGAGTAGTAATAAAGGAATAAAGTAAATTAAACATTCACGGTTGCTTTCCTATCGGGTACAACGTTAGGCGCCATCACGGTCCCGACGGTGGAAAATTCGGGTCGTGATAGGGTTGGATCGCCGGATTCACTAACTGGATGACTATGAATGAATTCCTCCACGTTACTTTGGTAGCAACCCTATACTATTTTAAATTAAATTAGTATTTCAAAATTCTTATAAAAGTAAATTATAATACTTAAATAAAATTGAAAGCTTACATATGCAGTCGAGGCCCGATCCTCGACCCGCCTATCTTAATCCCCCTCTTTCTTCTTCTTTACAATATGTGTCTCCTTGAATATCTCATCATGGCTCATTGGACGCACATACTTTTTTTTCCTGAAAACAAATTAGTTTAGTTAGTAAACAGAATAGATATATTTAGAAAAGTAAAATATACGTACCGATCTTCTTTTTATTGTCCCTAGGATGAGCGCACCTCCAGCGTGCAAGGAGCCTCTCTTCTTAGATGTACGGGCTTTCTTTCCTTTTTCTCTCTTCTCTAAGAACTCCGCGGTAAGCCATTGCCTTTGCAAATCATCCATAAATTCTCAAGTAACTAGTCAGGCCTCTTGTTCTTCTTTCTAGCATCCGAGAAAGCATCCGCTAATCTCTTGCAAGCTTAATGATAATAATTTTTTCCTAATTACACCAAAAATTAAATTATTTTAAATATTATTAATTATAAACTATAAGTTCAATTTATATCGTAAAAAGTTTAATTCATATCCAATAGGTTCAATTTATATCCTAAAAGTTTAATTTATATCCTCAAAGTTAAATTCATATCCAAAAGGTTCAATTTATATCCTACAAGTTCAATTCATGTCCAAAAAGTTCAATTCATATTCTAAAAGGTCAATTCACAAGAACAAATCCTAAAAAATAAAAGTTTAATTCATATCCTACGAGTTTAAACATAAACTAAAAGTTCAATTTATATCCTACGAGTTTAAACATACACAAAAAGTTCAATTTATATCCTAGAAGTTCAATTCATATTCAAAAGGTTCAATAATATCCTAAAAGTTCAATTCACAAGACTAATCCTAAACACTAAAAGTTAAATTCATATCCTACGAGTTTAAACATAAACTAAAAGTTCAATTAATATCCTAAAATTTCAACCCATACCCTAAAGGTTTAATTTATATCCTATAGGTTCAATTCATATTCAAAAGCTTCAATTCATATCATAAAAGTTCAATTCACTAGTACAAATCCTAAAAACAAAAAATTCAATTCATATAAACTAAAAGTTCAATTTATATCCTACGAGTTTAAACATAAACTAAAAGTTCAATTTATATCCTACGGGTTTAAACATAAACTAAAAGTTCAATTTATATCCTACGAGTTCAATTCATATCCAAAAGGTTCAATTTATATCCTACAAGTTCAATTCATATTCAAAAAGTTCGATTCATATCCTAAAGTTCATGTGATAACCCAAAATGACATCTCTCATTTTAGAAGTCAAAACTGTGTTCTGAGGCCTTGAAAACCCTCCTTTTGTCTCACCTCATTTTTACGTGCGCAGTCTGGGCGTATATCCGGAAAGCGTTTATGTGAAAAACTGAGAAAAATGCTAATTTTGCCTTTAAAATTCAATTTAAGTTGACTTCGGTCAACCCCGTATTTGTAATTTGACGGTGCCAGAGGGTCCGTAGGAAAATATGGGACTTGGGCGTATGCCCGGAACCGAATTCCGAAGTCCCAAGCCCGAGAAATGAATTTTTCAAAGATATTGTTTAACTGAAATTAAAAGAGTTTTTGGAAATTTGGCTATATTTGAAATTGATGGTATCGGGCCCGAATTTTGGTTCCGAAGCTTGATACAGGTTTATTATAGTATTTGAGTGATGCCTGTAAAATTTGTTAAGAAGTGGAGGTCATATGACGTGATTCAGACCCGTAGTTGCGGAATTTGAAACTTTGAAAGTTATTGAGATTTTTCTTTGATTTTAATGCTAAATTCGTTGTTTAAGATGTTATTTTGGCGATTTGATCACACGATTAAGTCTGTAGGATGTTTTTAGGGTGGTGTGCATCTTTGGTTTGGCGCCCCGAGGGCTCAGGTGAGTTTCAGATAGGCGTCGGGGTGTTTCAGACTTAGAAAATCTGGGGTGAGATTGCTGTATCTGGTGTCTCTGATTTTAGGCTATGTGAACGCGTGGTAACCCACGGGAACGCGAAGAGCAAACGGGGAAGGGGCCTGGGTTACTCTATGCAAACGCATAGGCCATGACGCAAATGCGGAGCACTGGGTGGGTTGCTCTATGCGAGCGCGTCTGATCACTCGCGAACGCACTGCTTTAGGTGGGGGACTGGGGGATGGAGGTCAATACCCTATGCGAACTTGGCCAAAGGCACGCAAACGTGAAGGCCAGTAGGGCCAGAGATATGCGAACGTGACAGACCCCACGCGAACGCGTAGAAGGTCTGTCCAGGGGTTTAAAACAGTAACAAAAACGGGAATAGGCCATAATTTCATATCTCCTTCCATAGAATCCGACCTTGGGCGATTTTGGAAGAGGGATTTCATCACCAAATCATAGGTTCGTGTCCTTCAACTCATTTTCTTAATTTTCCATTAACACCCATTAGATTTCTAGGCCTAAATCTTGTTCTTCAAGGGTAGAAATTAGGGATTTTAGGAGAATTAGGGATTTTTCAAATTTGGGAATTTAGACCTAGATTTGGGATCGGATTCCGAAACTAATTACATTTTCGGGCTCATGGGTGAATGGGTGATCGGGTTTTGGTCTAAACCTCGTGTTTGACCAAGCAGGCCCGGGGTCGATTTTTGACTTTTTGGGAAGAATGATAGAAAACCTATAATTAAGCATTGGGGTTGAATTATTTAGTATTTATTGATGTTGTTAAGTTAATTATGTCTAGATACAATTGAATTGGAGGCGAATTCTAAAGGGAAAGCGGTAATTAAGGCTTGAGTTTGGCTGCGGAATACGAGGTAAGTGTTTGGCTTAACCTTAGCTTTAGGGAATATGTATTGTGTCTTGTTTGCTACGTGTTAGTGATATGTTCAACGTATAGGTGTGGTGACGAGTATCTATACGTTGGTGTCAAGCATGCCCGTGAGTCATATATTGTGATTTATGTGATTCTTCATTAAGCATTACTTGAGTTTAACTTGATAATTATTCATGTTTGTGGTATTTTCTTGATATTGATCATTGTTGATTATTGGTTCGAGTTAAGAATTTTTACGTGAAGCTAAATAAATAAGTGAGGTTGGTTATAGTTATTTCCCTTGCCGGGATGATATTGATTTACTGTTGGCTCCCTTGCCGGGAAGTTATGGTTTGATTATTGTTTATTTTTCCTTGCCGGATTGTTGTTATTGATTTGTTTGGGTGAGGAAGAGTGTTAAAGCACGAATGATGATGCCGTGCATGATATTGTGAGTGAGTGTAAGAGCACGAAGGGTGATGACGTTCCATGATTATGAGAGAGTAAAAGCACGAAGGGTGATGTCATGCAGTTTCTATTGATTTATGGTGTGGATGAGAGTAAAAGCATGAAGGGTGATGCCGTGCCGATTCTATTTATTATTTGGCGAGGATGAGATTAAAAGCACGACGGGTGATTTTAGAGGAGGCCCATAGTTCTCGGTACTCCATTCATCCAGGCGCCGTAAATGTATCAGGATTTGCGGCAGCACTATTGGTGGAGGAGGATGAAGAAGGATATTTTGGCTTACGTAGCTCGATGTTTGAATTGTCAGCAGGTAAAGTACGGGCATCAGAGACCTGGTGGATTACATCAGAAGATGGAGATTCCTGAGTGGAAGTGGGAGTGAATCACCATGGACTTCATTGTTGGACTCCCATAGACTCAGAGGAAGTTCGATGCCGTATGGGTTATTGTGGATAGGCTGACCAAGTCAGCACACTTCATTCCTGTGGCAGTTTCCTATTCTTCGGAGAGATTGGCAGAGATCTACATTAGGGAGATTGCTCGTCTTCATGGTGTGCCCGTTTCTATTATTTCGGATCGAGGTACGTAGTTTACCTCGCATTTCTAGAGGGCAGTTCAGCATGAGTTAGGCACGTGGGTCGAGTTGAGCACAACATTTCACCCTCAGACGAACGGGTAGGTCGAGCGTACTATTCAATTTTAGAGGATATGCTCCGAGCCTATGTTATTGACTTTAGAGGTTCTTGGGATCAATTCTTGCCATTAGCTGATTTTGTCTACAACAACAACTATCATTCGAGCATTCAGATGGCTCCTTATGAGGCATTATATGGTAGGCGGTGTTAGTCGCCGGTTGGATGGTTTGAGCCGGGAGAGGCTCGGTTGTTGGGTACAAACTTAGTGTAGGATGCCTTGGATAAGGTTAAGATCATTTAGGATAGACTTCGTACAAATCAGTCCAGTCAGAAGAGTTATGCCGACCATAGAGTTCGCGATGTGGCATTCATGGTTGGAGAGTGGGTGTTGCTCCGTGTCTCCTATGAAGGGCGTGATGAGATTTGGGAAGAAGGGCAAGCTAAGCCCAAGATACATCGGTCCTTTTGAGATCCTTGACAGAGTGGTAGAGGTGGCTTACAGACTTGCGTTGCCACCGAGTTTATCATCTGTGCATCCAGTGTTTCATGTGTCTATGCTTCAGAAATATCACGGTGATCCATCCCATGTGTTAGATTTCAGCAGTGTCCAGTTGCACAAGGATTTAACCTATGAGGAGCCGGTAGCTCTTCTAGACCGGCAGGTTCGTCAGTTGAGATCGAAGAGTTATCCTTCGGTTCGTATTCAGTGGAGAAGTCGGCCTGCCGTGGAAGCTACCTGGGAGTCCGAGTTTGATATGCGGAGCCAGTATCCCCATCTTTTCCCCGATTCATGTACTTTTCTATGTCCGTTCGAGGACGAACGTTTGTTTTAGAGGGGTAGAATATGATGACCCAACATGTCATCTCTCATTTTAGAAGTCAAAATTGTGTTTCGAGGCCTTGAAAAAACTCCTTTTGTCTCACCTCATTTTGCGTGAGTAATCCGGGTGTATATTCGAAAAGCTTTTATATGAAAAACTGAGAAAAATGCTAATTTTACCTTTAAAATTGAATTTAAGTTGACTTCGATCAACATTTTGGGTAAACTGACCCGGACTCATGATTTGACGGTCACGGAGGGTCCGTAGGAAAATATGGGACTTGGGCGTATGCCTGGAATCGAATTCCGAGGTCTCAAGCCCGAGAAATGAATTTTTGAAAGAAATTGCTTAATTGAAATTAAAAGAGTTTTTGGAAATTTGACTATATTTTAAATTTATGGTATCGGGCCCGTATTTTGGTTCAGGAGCCTGGTACAGGTTTAGTATAGTATTTGAGTGATGCCTGTAAAATTTGGTAAGAAACGAAGGTCATATGATGTGATTAGGACTCGTGGTTGTGAAATTTGAATCTTTGAAAGTTCTTGAGATTTTTCTTTGATTTTAATGCTAATTTTGTTGTTTAAGATGTTATTTTTGTGATTTGGTCGCACGAGTAAGTCCTGGGATGTTTTTAGGGTGATGTGCATGTTTGGTTTAGAGCCCCCAAGGCTCTGGTGAGTTTCAGATAGGCGTTAGGGTGTTTCAGACTTAGAAAATCTGGGGTGAGATTGCTGTATCTGGTGTCTGTGATTTTAGGTTGTGCGAACGTGTGGTAACCCACGCGAACATGAAGAGCAAACAGGGAAGGGGCCTGGGTTACTCTATGCGAACGCATAGGCCATGACGCGAACGCGGAGCACTGGGTGGGTTACTCTACGCGAACGCGTCTGGTCACTCGCTAACGGACTATTTTAGGTGGCGGACTGGGGGATGGGGGTCAATACCCTATGCGAACATGACCAAAGGCACGCGAACATGAAGGCTAGTAGGGCCAGAGATATGCGAACGCGACAGACCCCACGCGAACGCGTAAGAGGTCTGTCTAGGGGTTTAAAACAGTAACAAAAACGGGAATAGGCCATAATTTCATATCTCATTCCATAAAATCTGACCTTGGGAGATTTTTGAAGAGGGATTTCATCACCAAATCATAGTTTCGTGTCCTTCAACTCATTTTCTTCATTTTCCATTAACACCCATTAGATTTCTAGGCCTAAATCTTGTTCTTCAAGAGTAGAAATTAGGGATTTTAGGAGAATTAGGGATTTTTCAAATTGGGGAATTTAGACCTCGATTTGGGGTCGGATTCCGAAACTAATTACATATTCGGGCTCATAGGTGAATGCGTGATTGGGTTTTGGTGCAAACATCGTGATTGACCAAGCGAGCCTGGGGTCAATTTTTGACTTTTTTGGGAAGAATGATAGAAAACCAATAATTAAGCATTGAGTTTGAATTATTTAGCATTTATTGATATTTTTAAGTTAATTATGTCTAGATACAATTGCATTGGAGACTAATTCTAAAGGGAAAGCGGTAATTGAGGCTTGAGTTTGGCCGTGGAATCCGAGGTAAGTGTTTGGCTTAACCTTAGCTTTAGGGAATAGGTATTGTGTCTTGTTTGCTACGTGTTAGTGATATGTTCAACGTATAGGTGTGGTGACGAGTATCTATACGTTAGTGTAAAAGCATGCCCGTGAGTCAAATATTCTGATTTATGTGATTCTTCATTAAGCATTACTTGAGTTTAACTTGATAATTATCCATGTTGGTGGTATTTCCTTGATGTTGATCATTGTTGAGTATTGGTTCGAGTTAAGAATTTTTACGTGAAGATAAGTAATTAACTGGGGTTGGTTATAGCTGTTTCCCTTGCCGGGATAATATTGATTTACTGTTGGCTCCCTTGTCGGAACGTTATGGTTTTATTATTGTTTATATTGTTGATTTTTCCTTGTCGAATTGTTGTTATTGATGTATTTGGGTGAGGAAGAGTGTTAAAGCACGAAGGGTGATGCCATGCATGATATTGTGAGTGAGTGTCAAAGTACGAAGGGTGATGTCGTGCCATGATTATGAGAGAGTAAAAGCACGAAGGGTGATGCCGTGCCGATTCTATTGATTTATGGTAAGGATGAGAGTAAAAACACGAAGGGTGATGTCGTGCAATTGTCCTTGTGTTACTATTTATGTTATTTTAAGTTGATATTTAGTTTGTTGCTTTACTTCGTTACTTTTATCTTGTGATATTTCCTCCCCTTAGCATGTTTCCCCTTTCATTTGTATTTAACTGCTTATTTCTTGTTAGTATTATTATTATTGTTTTTTGTATATGATTTAACTGCACAGGTTTATATGGTTGTTGTGTCCTAGCCTCATCACTACTTCGCCGAGGTTAGGCTCGACACTTACTCAGTACATGGGGTCGGTGTAATGATGCTACACTCTGCACTTTTGTGCAAATCTTGGTACAGGACCCTTCGGACCTTAGCTTGAGGTGGCTGCCTTCAGTACAGCAGAGATAACGAGGTAGCCCTGCAAACATCCGTAGGCCTTCGCGTCCCCTTTTATCCTATTTTCTTTTGTTCTGTTCTTAATTACTTCTGAGGCAGATGCATATTTTCTTTTGTTCAGACCCCTGTTTGTAGTAATCGTAGACCATCCGTGAGATTGTGACACTAGTTATGGGAATGTTTTGCCTTGGGTTTTGTACTAGTATTTAAACCAAATCGTGATATTTTAATTTATCGCATTTTAATTTCCGTTGACTTTACTATAATGTTTGATAACTGTTAAAGATAAAAGAATAAAGTAAATAATCATTAACGTTGGCTTGCCTAGCAGGTTCAATGTTAGGCGCCACCACGGTCCCGACCGTTGGAAATTCGGGTCATGGCAGTTCAATTCACAAGAACAAATCCTATGTAACAACCCAGCCCGTTAGTGATAATGTCTGCTATGGGCCCAGGCCCTCACGGGTTTAAAATGCATTACTAGGGTCTAAGGCTTGTTAACTTATATACCTAGCATCCCGCTTGTGTTTTGTCTATGTGGGATTTTGTCTAAACTCAGTTGAACTCTGACCCATCATTGGCAAGGCTGGACATCCGATGAAATTGGAACGATACAGAGAAGATTAGCATGCTTATGTGTCTAACTGCACATGTTTATATGGTTGTTGTGTCCTAGCCTCATCACTACTTCCCCAAGGTTAGGCTTGACACTTACTCAGTATATGGGGTCGGTACAGATGCTACACTCTGCACTTTTTTGCAGATCTTGGTAGAGGACCCTTCGGACCTTAGCTTGAGGTGGCTGCCTTCAGTCCAGCAGAGATACCGAGGTAGTTCTGCAAACATCCGCAGGCCTTGGCGTCCCCTTTTTTCCTGCTTTCTTTTGTTCTGTTCTTAATTACTTCTGAGACAGATGTATATTTTCTTTTGTTCAAACCCCTGTTTGTAGTAATCGTAGACTGTCCGCGAGATTGTTACACTAGTTTTGGGAATGTTTTGCCTTGGATTTCGTACTAGTATTTAAACCAAATCATGATATTTTAATCTATCGCATTTTAATTTCCTTTGACTTTATTATAATGTTTGATAACTGTTAAAGATAAAAGAATAAAGTAGATAATCATTAATGTTGGCTTGCCTAGCGGGTTCAATGTTAGGCGCCACCACGGTCCCGACGGTGGGAAATTCGGGTCGTGACAATTTAATTCACAAGAACAAATCCTATGTAACAGCCCAACCCGCTAGTGATAATGTCCGCTCTGGGCCCAGGCCCTCACGCATGTCACTAGGGTCTAAGGCTTGTTAACTTATATACCTAGCATCCCTCTTGTGTTTTGTTGATGTGGGATTTTGTCTAAACTCAGTTGAACTCTTACCCACCATCGGCAAGGCTGGACATCCGATGAAATTAGAACAATACAGAGAAAATTAGCATGCTTATATGTCTAATTGTCTATCTGATATTCTGTGTGCCATGTTTAGTTAGGTTACTATTTTTCCTTATCTATGATTAGATGAACTATATAAATTTCGATTCCATACCTGTCATGTTATCTTGCATCACATATTTAAATTGGGACTATGGACGTATTCTGGGAGATCCCCCTATAATGCATATTTTAATTGGAACTACGGACGTATTCTGGAAGATCCCCATGTACTGCATATTTAAATTGGGATTACATACGTATTCCGGGAGATCCCCCTGTACTGCATATTTATTTTGGGACTATGGACGTATTCTGGGAGATCCCTCTGTACTGCATAATTTATCTGGAACTACGGGACGGTATCCGTGGCTAAGATTCTATTAGAGCTGAAAAAATTAGTCTTGTACTACTCCATCGTCTAGAGTCTTTTTATATACCTCCAGACTTGTTTAGAGACACAGTAGTTTGGGTGTTTGGGAATGATATTTTGTATATGCCAAGCGACACCATTTTGCTATTTAAGTTATGTCCTTATTTTCTTTATTTACTGCGTTATCTTAAAGTTTTGCCCATAATATTAGGCTTACCTAGTCGTAGAGACTAGGTGCCATCACGATACCTTTCGGAGGGTAAATTGGGTCGTGACATCCTAAAAACTAAAAGATCAATTCATATCCTACGAGTTTAAACATAAACTAAAAGTTCAATTTATATCCTACGTGTTTAAACATAAACTAAAGGTTCAAGTTATATCCTAAAAGTTCAACCCATACCCTAATGGTTCAATTTATATCCTACAATTTCAATTCATATCCAAAAAGTTCAATTCATATCTTAAAAGTTCAATTCACATGAACAAATCCTAAAAACTAAAAATTCAATTCATATCCTACAAGTTTAAACATAAACTAAAAGTTCAATTTATATCCTATGAGTTTAAACATGTAACGACCCGACCGGTCGTTTTGCGTTGTCGGACCCCATTCCCCTAAATGAAACTTCCCATAGAGGCTTATTGTGATTTATGACTTGTGGGGATGGGTGGTTCGGGATTCGAAAGTGTTTAGAGTGATATAGGAACACTTGGTTCCTTAAGGTTGGCCTTTAAGGCCAAGTTTGAATTCGGTCAACATTTTAAGTAAATGAAATCGGAATCGAGTTTCGATGGTTCTGGTAGCTAATGATGATTTCGGACTTGGGCGTATGTTCGGATTGAGTTTTGGTTGACCCGGGAGCATTTCAACGCCCAATAGCGAAATAAAAGTTTCCTTAATTTCATATTGTGGTTTGGGATGTGTTTTTGTGTTATCGAGGTCCAAACAGAATTCCGAGACCAGGAATAGTTCTGTTATGTCATTTATGACTTGCTCGCAAAATTTGGGGTCATTCCGAGTAGTATAGATCAGTTCGGCGCATTGTTAGCGAATTCAAGAAAATTAAAGTTCCTAAGTTTGATTCTAGGTGTTTTGAGGTGTGATTTTAAGTTTAAGCATTGTTTTGGGTGTTCCGAAGGCTCAAGCGAGTCCGTATTATGTTTTGGGACTTGTTGGTATATCTGGACGGGGGATCGGGTGGGCCCAGGTGCCTCTCAGGCACCAAACGAGGCCAAAAACCAGCTGAAGCAGTTGCTGGTGCACCTGATCTGGTGTGACCGCAGGTGCGGTTGCCCAATCGCAGGTGCAAGACCGCTCTTGCGGTCCTTGCCTCGCAGGTGCAGCTTCAGGTGAGGCTGCCCATTTCTCGCAGGTGCGGATAATAACCGCATGAGCGGAGCCGCAGGTGCAAGCTCCTCTCCGCAGGTGCGAGCCAAGGCCCCTTGCCCCTCTTCCGCATGTGCGAGTCTTTTTTCGCAGGCGCCAGACCACAGGTGTGGTCCTTGAGCCGCAGGTGCGGAACCAAAGTAGGCAGTGAGTTCTTTAAAACATGGAATTATTTTATTTCACCCTATTTTCTTCCACCATTAGAGACCTTGAAAGCTTGGGAAAGAGCTCCACGACCTAGCTACTAAAAAGGTAAGTGAATTCTACCCTAAAGTTAGTTAATGCATGAATTCCTAGTTGAATTAACTACCTAATTAGTGAAAAATAAAGGATTTGAGTAGTAACCTAGGGCTTTATGAAAATTTAGAGAATTGCCTGTTAATTAGCCATGAAATCATGCAAAAATCACGTATTAATGATCTTTAGGTTATGGGTAACTGATTCCTTCAAAAATTTCCGGAATCCGAGCATGCGGGCCCGGGGGTGTATTTTAGGATTTTTCAAAGTAAGGTGAAATAACTAAGTAAATAGGAGAATTCCATACTTTTGAGTATAAATTGATATATCTGTATAATATTTGGCTAGTTTCGAGTTCGTAGGTGTCGAGTTTGGAGTTTCGGGCGCGTTCTTGACCCGGAGAGTAGGTTCGACACGAGGTGAGTCTCCTTTCTAACCTTGTAACAGGGAATTGTCTCCCTAGGTGATTTAAATGACTATGTGGTAATGTTTGTGGGGGCTACATACGCACAAAGTGACGAGAGTCCGTACATAGCGACTTTTATTTCTATGTCGGGGTAGTTAGGCCTGCACCATGCCTTGTGTTTTTCCTTGAAATGAACTATATGCTTGATGAATTAATGTTATATGCGGCTTTGTTCCCATGAGATCATGGAATTTGATAATTTTAAAGGAATTTTTCACTGAAAAGTAATTTATGAAGTATATTGTGTGGATTGTGTGTGCATGTGACTGCTTCGCAATTTACATTCCGCTAGCGGAGTGTTATTTCCCCCACTCTCATGGGAGCGGGCCGTATGCCACGACGTGGTTGAAAGATATATTATGGTTCGGGCAGTTCGACCCTCGGCAGTGCACATATATGATTATTATGATGGCTTAGGCCGGTTGTCTTATCCTGTATGCGCATGCTAAATTGTAAATGATTTTCATGGATATTGAGTGGGCAGATATTTTGAAAAAGGAAAATGAAATATTAATTTTTTATTTACTTCCAATATTTATTTGAATTACTGTTATCTTTAACGTCTATTGTTTTTATCATCTTCGTATGCCTATTACTGATATTATATCTTGTTTAATTATTTTGTTGGACCTTAGTGAGTGTCAAGTCGACCTCTCGTCACTACTTCTTCGAAAGTAGGTGGGATACTCACTGGGTACATATTTGTTTATGTACTCATGCTACGCTTCTGTACTTAATTGTACAGGTTCTGAGGCCCGTGCATCTGGTTATCAGACCTGAGCTCGATTCCGAGTATAGAATGGACCTAACTTCACGGTGAGCTGCTTCTCTTGATGATCCTCGGTAGCACCATGGAGTTTCTTTTGTTATTCCCGTCTATTTCTTCCAGACAGTGGGACAGTTATATTATATCTGTTGTATATTCTGTTAGTATGCCCGTAGGACTTGTGACACTAGATCCTGGCACACACGTAGTAGTTATTATGGTTTGCGGGTCTGTATATATATATTGGCTCACGCCTCTTTATGACTGCTTTTTGTTGAGTTGGCTTATTATCTTTTTCAATTAATGTTTTGAACTTTAAAACTTGGCACGTGTTGGGATGTTTAATCAAATATGGAAAAATCCTTAGTAATCTGAGTGTGGGCTTGCCTATCCCCGGTGTTGGGTGCCATCACGACCTGAGTTAGTATTTTGGGTTGTGACAACATAGTATCAGAACTCTAGGTTCACGTAGGTCTCATCAGTCACGGGCAAACCTAGTAGAGTCTTACAGATCGGTATGGAGACGTCTGTACTTATTTTCGGGAGGCTATAGGGTGTTAGGAAACCTCTCCTTATTCTTATTCTATCGTGCAGTCTATGGTTTAGTAAATCTCATTCTTCTATTCTCTCAGAGATGGTGAGGATGCGTACATCCGATGTTCCAGACCCGGGAGGGGCCGCTACCCCCGTTGTCCGAGGCCGTGGTAGAGGCCGGGGGAGGGCACCGGCCCGAGGTAGAGGACGAGGGCGTCCCAGAGCTATTCCAGTTGCACCACCACCAGAGGATCCTGCTATAGAGGAGCATGGTGAGGTGCCCCAACAGATCCTGCTCCAGTAGACTTTATGACGGCGCCAGGCTTCCATGAGATCATGGGCCATATGATGCGGTTTATGGACACTATGTCCCAGGCTGGTTTATTTCCAGCGGATCCTGCCACATCTCAGGCGGGAGGGGGGGCCCAGACTTCTATCGCCCAGGCAGCAGCATTTCATCATACCCCGAGTACACTGCCCGTGGGTGAGGTCCAGCCTGTAGCAGCACCTGAGCCCAGACCAGCTGCGGACGGCGATCCGCAGAAGTTATTGGATAGATGGACTCGATTTCATCCTCCAGTCTTCAGGGGTGATTAAGGCAAGGAGGCCCAGGACTTTGTTGACAGGTGCAGGGACAGGCTACACAATATGAGAATATTAGAGTCCCATGGAGTGCACTTCACTACCTTCCAGTTAGAGGGCAGAGCTCGCAGATGGTGAAAGTCCTATATTCTCAACAGGACGGCAGAATCTCCTCCTATCACTTGGGAGCAATTCACTCAGATGTTTCTAGACATGTATATCCCACCATCTGAGAGAGAAGAACTGCGGTATCAGTTTGAGCTGCTGGAGCAGGGACAAATGTCAGTGACAGATTATGAGGCTAGATTTTCAGAGTTTTCTCGCCATGCACTCATGATATTACCTACTGATGCCGAGAGAGTGCGAAGATTTGTAGCTTGGCTGCACTTAGGTATTAGGGCCAACATGGCCCGAGAGGTGGAGATAGGTACTCCCTATCAGCTGGTGGTCGAGATAGCTCATTGGATTGAGGGCCATCGATCAAGAGGCAGAGAGCAGGGTCAGCAAGACAAGAGAGCCAGATTCTCCGGAGATTTCAGAGGTGCCCCAGTTAGGGGAAGAGGTCAGTTTGGTAGAGGTAAGCCCAGCAGGCCTCTATATTCAGCACCCCCACCACCTCCCCGAGGTTTTCATGCGAGGCCTCATTTCAGTGCCATGCCAGAGCGTTTCTACCGCGCTCTAGCCATTCAGAGTTCACCCAGTGGTTATTCCAGTCATCCGAGATCCCCTTATCCCTACTTCAGTGCTATCCTAGAGAGTACACATTGCTCTCCGGCCATTCAGGGTTCCTCTTTGGAGCAGCAGGCTATGATACTTGGAGGTTGTTATGAGTGTGGGGATCCAGGTCATATGAAGAGGAATTGTCCCAGGTTTCGAGGCAAAGCAGTACAACAGGGTTATCAGCCTATGGGTCCAGCACTAGCCGTTAGTCCACCTAGAGGTGGAGGACATGTCGGCAGGGTCGTCCTAGAGGTGGAGGCCAGTCAGGGGGAGGTCAGCCAGCTCCTGTTCATTCTGGCGGAGCTTAGTCTTCCGGTGCTCCAGCTAGATTCTATGCTATTCTGGCCAGATCAGATGTAGTGGCCTCAGACGCCGTGATTACAGGTATTTCAATATATGGTAGAAAGGCATCAGTGTTATTTGATCCAGGATCCACCTATTCATATGTTTTAGCATTATTTTCTCATTTTCTGGATGTTCCTCGGAGTCCTTGGGTTCTCCTATATATGTGTCCACTCCTGTGGCGATTCTGTGGTCGTAGACCAGATCTATCGGTCTTGTGTGGTCACCTTCTGTGGGTTCAAGACCCGATCAGACCTTCTATTGCTCGACATGGTTGATTTTGAGGTTATTCTGGGCATGGATTGGCTATCTCCTTACCATGCCGTCTAGATTTCCATGCCAAGACAGTCACTTTAGCGATGCCTGAGTCGACTAGGCTGCAGTGGAGAGGTTCCTCAGTTAGTGCAGCCAACCGAGTTGTTTCATTCCTGAAGGCTCGACACATGGTCGAGAAGGGTCGTCTGGAGTATCTTGCTTATGTACAGGACACCATCGCCGAGAATCCGACGATTGATTCAGTGCCAGTTGTTCGAGAGTTTGCTGATGTATTTACTTCAGACCTTCCGGGCATGCCTCAGGATCGTGATATTGATTTCTGCATTGATTTAGCTCCAGACACCCAACCTATATCTATTCCTCCAAACCGTATGGCTCCAAAGTTGAAGGAGAAACTTAAGGAGTTGTTGGCTAAGGGGTTCATCAGACCGAGTGTATCGTCATGGGGTGCTTCAATTCTATTCGTGAAGAAGAAGGATGGGTCGAGGCGGATGTGTATTGATTACCGCCAGTTGAACAAGGTCACCATTAAGAACAAGTATCCTTTACCGCGCATCGATGATTTGTTTGACCAGTTGCAGGGTGCTCAGGTGTTTTCTAAGATTGATTTGAGATCGGAATATCATTAGTTGAAGATTCGGGCCTTAGACGTTCCGAAGACTGATTTTTGTACGAGATATGGCCATTATGAGTTCCTGGTGATGTCCTTTGGCTTGAATAATGCCCCAACAGCGTTTATGGACTTGATGAACAGGGTGTTCAGGCCGTATATTGATTCCTTTGTCATTGTATTCATTGATGACATTTTGATTTACTCACGTAGCCTGGGGGGGGGGGCACGAGCATCATTAGAGAGTTGTGCTCCAGACTTTGCGAGAACATAAGCTATATGCTAAGTTGTCCAAGTGTGAGTTCTGGTTAGATTCCGTGGAATTCTTGGGGCATGTGGTATCCGTAGAGGGTATCAAGGTTGATCCTCAGAAGATTGAGGCAGTTTAGATTTGGCCGTGTCCTACTTCAGCTATATAGATCAAGAGCTTTTTGGGCTTAGCAGGCTATTATCGCCGATTTGTGGAGGGGTTCTCTTCTATTGCAACTCCATTGACTAGATTGACTTAGAAGAATGCCCCGTTCAGATGATCCGATAAGTGTGAGGCGAGCTTTCAGACGCTCAAGACAACATTGACCTCAACACTAGTTCTGGTATTGCCTTCCGATTCTGGGATGTATACAGTGTATTCCTACGCTTCACGTGTTGGTTTGGGATGTGTGTTGATGCAGGAAGGGAGAGTTATTGCTTATGCTTCGCGCCAGCTTAAGGTTTATGAGAAGAATTACCCTATGCATGATTTAGAGTTGGCGGCGATTGTTCATGCTCTTAAGATTTGGAGGCACTACTTGTATAGGGTGTCTTGTGAGGTTTATATAGACCACTGCAGCTTGCAACACTTGTTCAAGCAGAGGGATCTTAATTTGAGGTAGCAGAGATGGCTTGAGTTGTTGAAGGATTATGATATCACCATTCTTTATCATCCGGGAAAGGCATATGTGCTAGTAGATGCCTTGAGCAGGAAGGCAAAGAGTATAGGTAGCTTGGCTTATATTGCAGCAGAGGAGAGACCTCTAGACTTGGACATTCAGTCCTTGGCTAATCGACTGGTGAGGTTAGACCTTTTAGAGCCTTGCCGAGTTTTAGCGCATGTGGTTGCTCAGTCTTTGTTATTTGGAGAGATTAAGGCTCGGCAGTTTGATGATCCGTACTTGGCAGAGCTACAGGAGACAGTGGTTTAGGGTGGTGCCAAGGAGGTTACTATTGGCGAGGATGGTGTTCTGAGACTTCAGGGCCGTTTATGTGTTCCTAATGTCAATGGCCTGAGAGGGAGGATTCTAGAGGAGGCACACAGTTCTTGGTATTCTATTCATCCCGGTGCTACGAATATGTATGGTGATTTGAAGCAGTATTACTGGTGGAGGCGGATGATGAGGGACATTGTCGAGTATGTGGCTAGGTGTCTTAATTGCCAGCAGGTTAAGTATGAGCACCAAAGGCCAGGAGGCCTACTTCAACAGCCCATTCCCGAGTGGAAGTGGGAGCGCATCACTATGGAATTCGTGGTTGGGTTACCTCAGACTTTACAGAAGGTTCACGCGGTTTGGGTCATTGTGGATAGGTTGACCAAATCGGCGCATTTCATTCCAGTGGCTACTACATATCCTTCTGAGAGGTTGGCATAGATCTACATTCGGGAGATAGTCCGGTTGCACGGTGTGCCGGTGTCCATTATATCAGATCAAGGTCCTCAGTTCACCTCACACTTCTAGAGAGCATTGCATAGTGAGATGGGTACCCACATAGATCTCAGCACAACATTTCACCCTCAGACTGATGGTCAGTCGAAGCGTATAGTTCAGATATTGGAGGACATGCTCAGGGCATGTGTGATTGACTTCGGAGGTCAATGGGACCAGTTCTTGCCTTTGGTCGAGTTTTCTTACAATAATAGTTATCAGTCCAGCATTGAGATGGCACCATTTGAGGCTTTGTATGGTCGGCATTGTCGTTCTCCTATCGGGTGGTTTGAGCTTGGCGAGGCTAAGTTATATGGCACCGACCTAGTGAGGGATGCTTTGGAGAAAGTGAAGTTGATTTAGGAGAGGCTCTGCACATCACAGTCTAGACAGAAGAGTTACGCGGATCAGAAAGCGCGTGATGTATCATTTATGGAGGGAGATAAGGCCCTGTTAAAGGTCTCGCCGATGAATGGTATTATGAGGTTCGGAAAGAAGGGAAAGCTGAGCCCGAGGTTTAATAGGTCCCTTCGAGGTGTTGAGGCGAGTTGGGGAGGTTACTTATGAGCTAGATTTACCTACCAGTTTGTCAGGAGTTCATCCGTTCTTTCATGTATCCATGCTCCGGAGGTACCACGCTAACTTCTCTCACGTGGTTGATTTAAGCACTATTCAGTTGGATGAGAGGTTGGGCTACGAGGAGTAGCCAATTTCTATTATTGACAGGATGGATCGCCGTTGAGATCCAAGAGAGTTTCTACCGTAAAGGTCTAGTGGAGGGGCCAAACAGTCGAGGAGACGACCTGGGAGTCCGAGGAGGACATGCAGAGCAGATATCCGCACTTATTCAGCATTTCAGGTATGATTCTAGACCCGTTTGAGGATGAAGGTTTGTTTTAGAGGTGGAGAATGTAACGACCTGACCGGTCATTTTGCATTGTTGGACCCCGTTCCCCTAAATGAAACATCCCATAGCGGCTTATTGTGATTTATGACTTGCGGGGATGGGCGGTTCGGGATTTGAAAGTGTTTAGAGTGATATAGGAACACTTGGTTCCTTAAGGTTGGCCTTTAAGGTCAAGTTTGACTTCGATCAATATTTTGAGTAAACGACCTCAGAATCGAGTTTCGACGGTTCCGGTAGCTTCGTATGATGATTTCGGACTTGAGCGTATGTTCATAATGGGTTTTGGATTACCGGGGAGCATTTCTGCGCCCAATAGCAAAATAAAAGTTTCCTTAAGTTCATATTGTGGTCTGGGACGTGTTTTTGTGTTATCAAGGTCCAAACAGAATTTCGAGACCAGGAATAGTTTTGTTATGTCATTCATGACTTGCTCGCAAAATTTGGGGTCATTTCGAGTAGTATTGGTCAGTTCGGCGCATTTTTAGCGAATTCAAGAAACTTAAAGTTCCTAAGTTTGATTCTAGGGGTTTTGAGGTGTGATTTTAAGTTTTAGCATTGTTTTGGGTGTTCCGAAGACTCGATCGAGTCCGTATTATGATTTGGGACTTGTTGGAATATTTGGACAGGGGCTCGGGTGGGCCGAGGTGCCTCTCGGGCACCAAACGAGGCAAAAAACCAACTGAAGCAGTTGTAGGTGCACCTGATCTGGTGTGATCGCAGGTGCGGTTGCCTAGTCGCAGGTTCGAGACTGATCCTCCGTTCCTTGCCTCGCAGATGCGACTTTAGGTGAGGCTGCCCATTTCGTGCAGGTGCGGGTAATATCCGCAGGAGCGGAGCCGCAGGTGCAAGCCCAAGCCCCTCGCCCCTCTTCCGCAGGTGCGAGTCTTTTCTCGCAGGTGTGGTCCTTGAGCCGCAGGTGCGGAACCACAGTAGGTAGTGAGTTCTTTAAAACACGGGATTATTACATTTCACCCCATTTCCTTCCACCATTCGAGACCTTGAAAGCTTAGGAAAGAGTTCCACGACCTAGCAACTAAAAAGGTAATGAATTGTACCCTAAAGTATGTTAATGCATGAATTCCTAGTTGAATTAACTACCTAATTAGTGAAAATCAAGGGTTTGAGTAGTAACCTAGGGATTTATGAAAATTTAGAGAATTACCCGTTAATTAGCCATGAAATCATACAAAAATCACATATTAATGATCCTTAGGTTATGGGTAGTCGATTCCTTCAAAAATTTCCGGAATCCGAGCATGCGGACCCGAGGGTGTATTTTAAGATTTTTGAAAGTAAGGTGCAATAACTAAGTAAATAGGAGAATTCCATACTTTTGAGTATAAGTTGATATATTTGTATAACATTTGGCTAGTTTCGAGTCCATGGGTTTCGAGTTTGGAGTTTCGGGCGCGTTCTTGACCCAGAGAGTAGGTTCGACACGAGGTGAGTCTCCTTTCTAACCTGGTAAGAGGGAATTGTCCCCCTAGGTGATTTAAATGACAACATGCTAATGTTTGTGGGGGCTACGTACGCACAAAGTGACGAGAGTCCGTACGTAGCGACTATTATTGTTATGTCCGGGTAGTTAGGCCTATTCCATGCCTTGTGTTTTTCCTTGAAATGAACTATATGCTTGATGAATTAATCTTATATGCAGCTTTGTTCCTCTAAGATCATGGAATTTGAGAATTTTAAAGGAATTGTTCACTGAAAAGTAGTTTATGAAAAATATTGTGTGGATTGTGTGTGCATGTGACCGCTTCGCAATTTACATTCCGTGAGTAGAGTGTTATTTCCCCCACTCTCATGGGATTGGTCCGTATGCCACGGTGAGGTTGAATTTATATCCTACGAGTTTAAACATAAACTAAAAGTTCAATTTATATCTTACGAGTTTAAACATAAACTAAAAGTTCAATTTATATTCTAAAAATTCATCCCATACCCTAAAAGTTTGATTCACAAGAACAAATCCTAAACCCTAGATTATAACTAAACTATTCAAGACAATACAAAGTTAATAATTAAATTCTAACTAAAATGTTCGAGATAATACAAACTCAAAATTGAAACACTAATCAACTGAAACTATTCCATAACTATTAACCAATTAACAAAACTATTTAGTTAATAAAACAAATTATCAAAAATTAAAACAAGACCTAAACTCTAGATTTCAATAAAATACAATGTTAATAATCAGTTGAAACTAATTAACAAAACCTAGAATTAAAAAAGAAATAAGTTATAATTCAAACCTAGAATTTTTAGGAGGTAGAGAAGGAGACGACGCGGCAGTGGCAGTAGCAGCGACAGCGGCAGCTGGGCGGTGGCGACGTGGGGTGGGGAATGAGATTTGTGTGAGGGAAATTGAGAAGGAGAGGGGAAGGTATTGAGTGAGGAGTTGGGGAAAGTTTTGAGAAGAAAGGTAAATGACTGAGGGGAATCCCGTATTTCACATCTTATTTCAGAATTAGCGACCAAAGTTGGGCGGTAATTTTTGTCGGTACATTAAATGTTAACCGTTTGACCAAAAACCGACCAACTATGGTCGGTTTTTTTTGTTGTGTTTTTTCCTTAAAATATTATAAACTATAAAAAAATATTATAAACTACAACCATTTGTTTTATTTAACTATACAATTATTATAAATAATTATAAACTATAATCATAATCTTTATAAAAAAATAATATTAAATATTTACTTTTAATAAATTGTAATAGCATCTATCTAAGTAAATTTTCTAAGTTATAATTAAGTATATGAGTAATTTCACCCACACACATACACTATATTGTAATTGATGCTAATAACTTCTTTTTCATTCGTTCGTCACTAATAATGCATGACATAGATTAATCGATATAGGTCAAGACATTTTATATTTACTATTAATCGATATAGGTCAAACGTTTTATTTTTAATATTGATCGATGCATCTAAGTAAGTTATAAGTCGATGAATCAATTTATAAATAGATATATTTGATAATAAATTATATATACTAATTAGGATCTTCATCAGTCTATCCCAAAAAGAACCCGACCATGTGGTCCTGGCGCTTTGTGTTCTTATACACACACACACACACACACTTCATTATAATACTTCACCTATATATATAACTTGTTATAGTGTAATGACCCGACTGATTATTTTGAGCTCTAGCGCGTTGTTCAGCAGTTTGACATCATGACCAACTCTGTTTTAGATATTATTACTTGTAGGTGTGTTCGGAATTGAATTTCGGGAAGTTTAGAGTTAATTTGGAAAGAAAATTCTCATTTCCGAAGCCTTAAGTTGGAGAAATTGACTAAGATTGAAATTATGAGTAAACGACATCCGAATCAGGATTTGAAGGTTCATGCAGGTTCGTATGATAATTTTGGACTTGGGCGTATGTCCGGATCAGGTTTTGGATAATCCGGAAGCGTTTCGGCGTATATTATGGAAGTCAGCATTTAGAAAATTTCCTAAGTTTGGCTTGACGTGCATTTTAGTGATTTTGATGTCTGTTTAGGATTTCGAGCCTGGGAATGGCTTCGTATGGTGATTCTGGAGTTGATTGTGCGATCGAAAGTGAATTCGGATGTCCGTAGGTTATTTTTAAGTCATTTGGCTAAAGATAGAAATTTTAAGGCTTTTGAGAAATCCGACCGAAAGTTGGAGCAGGTCCGTAATGTCGAATATGACTTGTGCGCAAAATTTGGGGTCAATCGGACGTGATTTGATAGGTTTTGGCATCAGATGTGGAAGTTTGAAATTTCAAAGTTCACAAAGTTTGAGTTTGAGTGCGATTCATGATTTGGGCATTGTTTGATGTGATTTGAGGCCTCGAGCAAGTTCGTGGGATGTTATGGGACTCAGTTTTGTGGTTTGGACGGGGTCCCGGGGCATCGGGTATGTTTCGGGGGAAATTTCAGACCATTTTTCTCTCCTTTGCTACTGCTGTCTTCTAGTGTATCTGGTGTGCTATGCGATCGCATAGAAGGAAAGTCAAGGGCTGCTGGATTGGCTTGCGCGTTTGCGGAGAAGGGAGTGCGAACGCGGTGGCTTGGGGTGTGATCTCTACGCGAACGCGGGGTAAGGTGTGCGAACGAGTAGAGGAAAGGGGCCTGGGGGCCGTTTAGCCTATGCGAACGTAGGGAGGGGACCGCGACGGGAAGTGTTGGCTCGAGGAAGCTATGCGAATGCGTTCGGGGGTATGCGAACGTGCCGAGTAAAATTGTGGGCCTGAGTTTCTGGGCTTCGCAAGCGTGGGGGCACAGACGCGTTCTCGATGAAGGCCGTTTCTGGGCAATGTCTTGTTTTAAAGCGGGATTTTGGCCATTTTTCTCATGGTTGGGGCGATTTTTGGAGATATTCAAGAGGAGGTTTTCGTCATCTATGCCAAGGTAAGTCGTTCCTACTCATCTCAAGTTAAATACAAGGTTTGTATATAGATTTGGCCATGGAAATTAGTAGAAATTAGGATTTTGAAGGCAAAACCTAGAATTTGGTAATTTTGGATTTTTACCAATTGAGCATGAATGTTTGAGTAAATTGTATATTTGAACTAGTAAAGCTATGTGTAGAAATTATCTTCGAGAAATTTCGGATTCCGGGCACGTGGGCCCGAGGAAATTTTGGTCAATTCCTTGAGCGGAGTTGGGGATTTATATAATTTGAATGGTTAACAAATATTAGAGTATATTTTCATTGGTTTGTCATTATTTAGATAGTTGTGGGGCGTGGTGCTCAATTGGAGTCGTCGGAAGGGCTTAGGAGCCGGTTATGGAATTTCGGAGGGAGGTAAGTCTTCTTTCAAACTTTGTGAGGGGGAATTGTCCCCATAGGTGAACTAAATGAATACATGCTATTATTTGCGGGGACTACGTATGCACGAGGTGACGGGAGTCCGTGCGTAGCTACTATTACGCCATGTCCGGGTAGTCTAGGACCCACTAGCATGCTTTACTTGTTGCACTTGTGACCTTGTCAATAAAATATCATGTGATGCTTTCAATTAGTATTTAAATCTCTGAGAAGGATAGAGTTTACTTTTCTTAATCACCTAGAAGGAGAATTGATTCTTCCTTGGATAATTGTGTTTCGGATAAATCTATAGAGTTTGGAACCCTTTCGAAATTAGCAAGTAAATCTCCAGAAAGGTTTTAAATACTATTCTCAAGTTTATTAAAAGGAGAATTTTATCACTTCATTGAACAACTAATTTTCCTGATAAAAATGTGGTTTACTGGTGTGAATATGTGTAACTATGGGTGCTTGAGTCGCATGTATGATTCGCGAGAAGGATGACCCTGTATTTATGTATATTTATACGGGGAACCGAGTCACATGTATGATTCGCAAGCAGGGTAGCCCTAGTATTATGTTAACCGCGTCGCATGTACGATTCGCGAGCGGGGCAGATAGATGCATTTGTGGTTCGGGCCATTTGACCCTCGGCAGTGCACATTTTATTATTGTTGGTCCGCACCGTTCGACCCTCGGCATTTTCTTGCGCATGATAATTGCTGCGTATTTCCTGTAATTATTACTGTTTATTGGCCTGAGAAGTTGTAAAATTGCCAACTGAAATGACGAAGATTTAATGTGTTAAATGTGAATGAAGTTGATATTTCTTATCCTTGATTTTTATTAAATTTGCTTATGATACTCATGCTTAGCATCTCACTTGATTATACTAAACTGACTTATAGCAAGTGTCAGATTCGACCTCTCGTCACTACCTCTCTGAGGTTAGGCGAGATACTTACTGAGTACTCTGTTTTCGTACTCATGCTACAGTTGCTGTGCATTTTTATTGCACAGGTACTTTCACAGCGATGTGGCTGGTTTGGAGACTTAGGCGAGCTGTATCATCCGGAGGCGATCCGCAGTTGACAGAGTCTCCCTCGTATTGTATTCTCTTTATTGTAAATTCTATTGTCCAATTTGTATCTTGGACAAGCTTTGTAATGATTCTATAAATTCTTAGAAATTGCTCATGCACTTGTGACACCGGGTTCTGGGATGTGTATGGGCTGTATTTTAGAAAAATAGAATATTAAACTGTCGTATTTACTTAACGGATTTTTTTTTAGTTATTACGTAATAAGCTAAAGGTAATGATTTCAAAAATGTTAAAAGAGGAATATTTATTTTCAATTAATTAATGATTGGCTTGCCTGACGATGGTGTCCGGCGCCATCATGACCTTAATAGATTTTTGGTCGTGACGACATGGTATCAGAGCACTAGGTTCCCTTAGGTCTCACGAGTCATGAGCAAGTCTAGTAGAGTCTTGCGGATCGGTACGGAGACGTCTGTACTTATCTTTGAGAGGCTACAAGGCTTTTAGGAGTACTTCCCTTCTTGATTCCTCATCGTGCAATTTGATACCTTTAAGGCTTATGCCTATCTTTATTTCTACTCAATCTTACGCGTCGCGAAGTGCCTATGAATCGGGAATTTGAGGAATTGAAATGGTGCTACGTCTATGATGCGAGATGTCTTCCATGCGTAATTGGTTAGGGCCGTTGTTGTCGCCCCACAGAAGGATAATATGTTGTTTCAGCTCAGTAGCTGTGTTTCTGAGAGCCTTACGGCTATGCTCAGGTAGTGGTGATGCTTAAGATTGGTTATCGCGCGATATCGATATGATGATAGAATGCTTGCCCATATGTTGGGGGTGATGAATGGCTTGAAGGGAGGTCTTATCAGGGCATGATTTCGAGATTTCAACGTTTTAGTTCCGGCAGAGGAAAGGCATTTGGACTGTAAATGGTCAGGTTTTGGGTTCAGAAAGCAGTAAGACTTGGTGTTTTCAAGTAAGGAGGGATATTCATCTATGATGTGACATCGTCTTCAGTGGTCGAATGGAATTTGTTAAGTCTGTCGGCGCTATAGTTTCTTCTGTTGCATTGGTTCAGAGTGTTGTGAAGTATTATTGAAGAAGCGGTTGTCAGAGATCGTGGTGCATGCTGGTTCAGGACTGAATAGTTATTTCTAATGAAGGCAGCTCGAGAGGGATGATCCTCGGAGAGTTTGAAGTCGTGGCGAACTACTGGTGTAAGAGCTGCAGAAATAATATTGAATTGGACAGCATACGGCGAAGGTAGACATGCGGGAAGTGTCAGGCGGCGACTAAATTTCTAAAAGACCAGGCGTAAGGAAATGAGGTCAGGTAGTGCTAAAGGAATGAGTTTAACCAAAGAGGGAGAGAAGCAGCATAGTGGTGAATTAGAGGATATTGTAGCGCATTTAATAGATGTCCATGAGGAGCGGACAGACTAGTAAAGTTGGTGAATGAGAACAGACTTAGGATGGGATATTGATGTTGTAGAGGGTGTGCAGTACGTCATCGTTGGAAGGTGTCAGTTGGTGATTTCCACAGGTGGGTTATCTCCTGTGAGTAGGTTAGCAGTTGCATGGTTGGCAAGTTTCTGTGAGGGATTCTAGTGGCTATTCGGTAGGAGGCAGGATGCGTGAATGATGATAGAGAAATTGAGTATTTAGGGAGTGCTAACAAGAGAATTTGGAAGAATTGGATGGATTGGTTGAGCAAGATCATGTCAACAAAGGAGAGGATCTCAGTAGGGTCTAGAGTGGTGCAAGGAGTAGCTTCGGGCTAAGTGGGGGAATTCCACCACCTGCAGTTGGGTTGTAGGATTGTGTTCTCATGGGTTGCAGATTGTCGGCCTGTTGGCCAGTTATTACAGCTAAGGGAAAGTAGTAAAATGGTGATTTGTGTGGGATTTGATGAATGTGTGCAAAAGTTGGACCTCTTGGACCAGGGTTAGGCTTTGAAAGATTCAGAATTTATGCTTAAGGCATAAGCGAGCTGTAGTGTAGTGACTAAGTCACGTGCTTCATTGAGGGGATGCTCATGTGCTAGAAGAGCCTTGGAGTTGATTGTGTTCGGGGCCAGTTAGAGTGGGTGAGTCTCAGCAGCGGTCCTAGTAAATTCGAAGGTTAAGAATGCAGCGTTTAAGGGTTTCAGGCAACAGTATGAGTAAAAGTCGAGCTTTAGCAGTATAATTCCTAAGAAAAAGGAAGATGGTTGGAGTTTTCTATGATATGTTTCAGCATGCAGGATAGTATTGGGAGAGTGAGAGAAGTAAACTCCGAGGTGTAGAAAGATTATCAGAAGGGTATGAGACGGTTTGTGGGATTGAGACAACATGGTCTTGTGAATCAAGGCCACTCGAGATGAGTGAGGATTGAGTTTGTTATGAGTTGAATGGGGTTACTATTATTTCTGAGGCAATTAAGGATGATTAAAAGAAGATGGATTAGTTATGGTTGATATGGCACATGTACGGCAGTGATCAGTTTCGTCAGTGTGATTAAGTTATGCATGTGGGAAATTTGTGCCCGTGTATGCGAGGCATGTCGGCCGTCGAAACAGATTTTTATTTGGGAGCATTCAAGTATTATGGCCTGTCAGGTGTAGGCGGATCACAGAAGGTTTATGGTGGTTCAGATCACTACTTAAGGATTTGCATGTTGGATGATTGTGAGAATTCACTTGAGTGTTGTTACTGTTCTCTTGAATTGAGGTAAGTAAGAGGTTTCTATATGATGAGATGTTTCCTCTATTAGTGGTTCAAGAGTTATGACGAGATTCTGCGCAATCTCATATTGGCATGTGAGGTGCAGTAAACAGTGTGTAACTGGGAGTGAGAATCAAGATTGCGGTTCGGTGTAAACAAGGATGTCAGGAGATCGGATGAGCAAGAAAAAGTGATTTGGAAGTTCAGAGTAAGCTAGTGTTATCTTCTGTCACGCCCCAAACCTAGGGAGACGTGGCTGGCACCCGGTGCCGCATTGGCCCGAGCGAACCACTCTGTAACTCATTTATTTTCTTTGTGACTATCATGGGTCAACATGGCCACAACTCGTAATGCATAACTCTAAGTGGGCAACACTGTATAAATAAACTATCATTCTTAAAACATGAATATATATGGGCCGGCAAGGCCTCTGGCATACTATACAAAATGAATGTTTGTCTACAAAGCCTCTAAGATTATTTGATATCAAATGGGACAGGGTACCGGCCTACCCATAAGTCTATAGAAAACATATGACATGATGACTCAAAGACTCGGCTTCACTCCAAATGAGGGGAAGTCTTACCGATCCTTAACTGAAGCCAATCCCGTCTACTATGAGGACTCGTCAAACTTATTATCTATACCTGCAGGCATGAATGCAGCGTCCCCAACTAAAGGACGTCAGTACGAATAATGTACTGAGTATGAAAGGTATGTAAATCAATATATAAAGGACATGGATGAAATATGGATTAAAGGACTCAACCTGTAAGTCTGGATAGCTCTGTAAATTATGAAATATTTATAGTGTCATGCATATGAATATGAATTTCATGTAATGCATAGGTCTGTACGTACATAACATCATCAAGCCTCTGAGGGCATCCAATCATATCATCTCGGCCACTGTGGGCAAATCATCAACGTATACCAGCTGATCAGGTGGTGGTGCGTATATGACGCCATAACATTTCCCATATCCCATATACATATATATACATACATATATACGCGTATATAACGCCGTTGAATATACATACATATATACGCGTATATAACGCCGTTTGAATCATATTTCAGCCGTTGTGGGCAACATCATCATCATATACCAGCTGATCAGGTGACGGTGCGTATATAACGCCGTAACCTTTTCCCATATCCCATATACATATATTTACATATATACGCGTATATAATACCATCTGGTCATGTGTCAATGCGCATATGTATATGCATGAAATGCATATGAAATATGTCAATAAAATTTCTCGGTACGTCATAAGGCCATTATGCCCATGATTAATATCATGAAATAAACTTTACCAACATACGGATTTTTGAGACCCATGAACAGAAGATAATAATAATTCACATGGGGAATCAAGAATATAGACACCCCTAGTATTTCTATGAATAGAGTAATTTATGAAAACTGAGCGTTTGCTTGTTTCTTCAGTATAATTTTAACCATGACAAAAGAAAGAAGGGATAGCCTTAACATACATTTATTTCTTGGCTAGTGATAGTTCATGAGTTCCTGTACGCTATACGAAAGATAATCTAAGTTGTATAAATAATTTGGATCACAATCGAATCAATAAACCAAGAATTGGATTCACTACAACATTTTATCGAGTACTTAGGGTGCATAAGCTTCTTCTCCTCCTACAATGGCAATTCAAAACTACTAACTCTTCTTCTCTACCCACAACAGAACTACTATCACAAAAAACTATACTTCACAATTTTCAGTCACAGGATACCTTAAGAAACCACTCAAAATCGTTCAACGACTACAACACTTCATCAATAATCAAACTATGATCCAAATGACTTCAAATACATGGAGAATGGTATGATATTACCTTGAACAACAAGGATAACAACACATATATATATTTATAATTATATTTTCAGTCCTTTCAATACAACCAAATCCTCCTCAAATACACTACAAGAACCTTTATTTCTACATCAATAAAAAATTAAAGTGAATTTCTATAAGTTGAAGATAAACTTATTTAAAAGAATTGTTGAATTCTTATCTTAATTATTTAAAGAAAAGGGATAAGATGGATCGGAGATAAGCCTTTCTAACACCTTTACACACAAATCTTCCAAACCAAGAAAAAAAATTGCAATACAATTTCCTTAGAGATAGTTGTATGTAAGGTGCAATTGTGAAGGGCTTCTAGTTGATTGAGATGAGTTTATATGAATTGAATAATGTGCTGTGGTTAATAAATTTTCTGCCTTAATTGAAGTTAAAGAACTCTTCATACCGTACGAAAGAACTAACTTTCATTGTTGCCTTTATTCTCACTAAGAACCTTTGTTTAATTCAAGTAGTATATTAAGACAATTCATAACCCCTTGGACCGGGGGGTCCATTTCCTTATATAAAAAAATGAATTGTCCACCCCTACATACAATCACCAGATTACCTACATGTAGAGTGAAAGAGTCATTTCCTCATTTCATATTATGCATCCACGTGAAAAGGTGTCCATCCTCAATTATGATAGGATCCATTTTCATCTTTAGCTAATTCCATTTTTTTGTTCTTTCTTACACTACAGTCCAAAATTTAACTAATGCACGTCATAAACACTTTGGCCTCAATTTGATATATACCAAGTTATTTAACACATTAGGTAATCAACACTAGTCCGTAAACTATTTTGCAAATACCAACTATTGTTCCTAACAATCATCGTCACACTTATAAGTCCTACATCATTTCGAGGCTTTATCTTTTTATATACCGTGCTCTTATTTGCATACTTAGATATGACCAAAATTCTTTCATGGCTCGGGTCTATTTACATATGCCGAGCGACTCAATTCATAGATCGAAAGCACGAGATGTAACATTTTCAGTATCACTTGAGACCGATATTCAGTGAAAGAGGCTTTGTACCCTAGTTATGGGTTCTTGATTTATTTTACAGCATTAGTGTGGCCAATGGTGAATGTGCAGACTTGTTACCTCGTGGAAGGTCGTGGGAGCGTGACCACAGGAAAATGGTATAAGTGCGACATGTAGTCACCTGATTGGTTGAATACTTAGACCAAGTATAAGGAAGTGAAATATTACTTATTTGAAGATTTATGCCAGGAAGGCGTTCGGTTCCGTTGGTTGTGAATTGCAGGGTGTTGTCCCTGCTATGATGGTTGATCTTGCATGTTATGAGAGGAGGTGGGTTATTTTGGACCCAGGTAAAGCTATTAGCATAGTTCGGTGCGAGGAGAATCAGCTTGAAGTGTGTGAATGAGTTTAAACAGGATTATGGGCTTCATGTGAGGCAGATGTGTTCATTTCAGTATAGCGCTCCTCAAGGAAGGGTATTTGAAATATCAGGTGTTGCTCCGTCTTTGTCAAATTCATGTGATAGTATGATTGTGCCGTGTGAGTTGTGAAACGGCCTGATAATTTCTTATGTGTTGAGGTCCCGCATAGTGATGATGTTATGTGAGTAGGAGGGCTCTTGAGATTTCAGAGTATATATATATCGCACCTCAGTTGTGCTTGAGTTTTTTAGCATATGGCTTTATCAGTCTCCCTAGGATGGTATTATGCACTTAGCGTGCTTGTGACCGATATTCAGTAATTTGTAATAATGAGCAATTTAGCCCGGTGTATATTTTTTATGTGAATTTCATGTTGATGGGATCGGGTGACACGCTGCCACGGGTATGTTATTTGGATCGGGTTCCACACCGCAATAGTGTGATGATGAGTAAGGTTCATATATCTATTTTCTGTGTTTTACTTTCTATTTTCTGAGCAGAGTTCATAATGAGTTGCGTGAGTTGAGTAGTCTTTTCTTGAGTCATTTGTTTATGTATCATGTTCGAGTTATGGCCTATTGGCGCGTTGTGGTGTCATGTGAGACTGTTCTTCACGTTTGGGGTGATTTGTTGTCTGAGCAGTTCATACTGGGTGAGACGAGATTTTTGGATCAGGGATCTAGTGCGATAAGATTATGTGAAATACATTGAAGGACAATTACCACTATTTGGTTCGTAATGAGATGATGATCTAAGTCAAGAGGAGATATTCAATGATATGTTAACTCTGTAGTTGGTTATGAATTTCTACACATCTCCTCTGTTGTGGTGGTATCACCAGCATTATAGCAGGATGTATATATATATTATAAGGTGCATTGGGAGCATAAGATTCGTAGAATTTTAGTTGTTAAGGTTCAGGGAATATCATGGTGGCTAGATGATGAATTACGCGGTGCATGGTGCTAATTCAGCAAAGGTATGCAGTCATGTTCTGGTATATCGTGTAGTAGTTGATACAGTGTTTTGGAACAAGGCCTGGCAGAGAAATTTCAGGTGTTGGAACTAGATTATGAGCTTATTATATGGATAAAAGAAGAAATCTTCAAATTTCATCAAGCTAATGTTCTCTATTGGGTTGTGGTAGCACGGGCAGGTGCACGAAGTGCTAAATAGTGAATTTAAATAACTCCAGAGCAGTTCTTGGCACGTTTGAGGACGAACGTCTATATAAGTGGGGGAGAATGTAACGACCCGACCGGTCATTTTGAGCTCTGGCGCGTCGTTTAGCAGTTTGAGGTCATGAGCAACTCTGTTTCAGGTATTATGACTTGTAGGTGTGATCGGAATTAAAATTCGGGAAGTTTAGAGTTAATTTGGTAAGAAAAATCTCATTTCAGAAGCCTTAAGTTGGAGAAATTGACTAAGTTTGAAATTTTGAGTAAACAACCTCCGAATCAGGATTTGAAGGTTCCTGCAGGTTCATATGATGATTTCAGACTTGGGCATATGTCCGAATCGGGTTTTGGACAACCCGAGAGCGTTTCAGTGTATATTGTGGAAGTCAGCATTTTGAAAAAAAATTCTAAGTTTGGCTTGAAGCACATTTCAAAAAATTTGATGTCCGTTTGGGATTCCTATCCTGGGAATGGCTTCGTATGGTGATTTTGGAGTTGGGAGCACGATCGGAAGTTAATTCGGATGTCCGTAGGTTATTTCGAAGTCCTTTGGCTAAAGATAGAAATTTGAAGGCTTTTGAGAAATCCGATCGGAAGTGGAAATTTTGATATAGGGGTCGGAATACGATTCCGGGAGTTGGAGAAGGTCTGTAATGTTGAATATGAGTTGTGTGCAAAATTTGGGGTCAATCGGACATGATTTGATAGGTTTCGGCATCAGATGTGGAAGTTTGAAATTTTAAAGTTCATAAAGTTTGAGTTTGAGTGCGATTCGTGATTTGGGCATTGTTTGATGTGATTTGAGGCCTCGAGCAAGTTCGCGGGATGTTATGGGACTGATTCTTGTGATTTGGACGGGGTCCCGGGGGCCTCGGGTGTGTTTCGGGGCAATTTCGGACCATTTTTCTCTGCTTTGCTGCTACTATCTTCTGGTGTATCTGGTGTGCTATGCGATCGCAGTCCCTTGTGTGCGATTGCATAGAAGGAAATTCGAGGGCTGCTGGATTGGCTTATGCGTTCGCGAAGAAAGGAGTGCGAACGCGGTGGCTTGGGGTGTGATCTCTACGCGAACGCGGTGCAAGGTGTGCGAATGCGTAGAGGAAAAGGGAGCTGGGGCCTGGGGGCCGTTTGGCCTATGCGAACGCGGCGAGAGGACCGCGAACGCGGCAAGAGGACCGCGAACGCGGAGTGTTGGCTCGAGGAAGCTATGCGAACGTATTTGGGGGTATGCGGACGCGAAGACTAAAATTGTGGGCCTGAGTTTCGAGGCTTCGCGAACGCAGGGGCACAGACGCGTTCGCAATGAAGGCCGTTTCTGGGCAGTGTCTTGTTTTAAACCGGGATTTTAGCCATTTCTCTCATTTTTCTCATGGTTGGAGCGATTTTTGGAGAGCTTCAAGAGGAGGTTTTCGTCATCAGTGCCAAGGTAAGTCGTTCCTACTCATCTCAAGTTAAATACAAGGTTTGTATATAGATTTGGCCATGGAAATTAGTAGAAATTGGGATTTTGAAGGAAAAACCTAGAATTTGGTAATTTTGCATTTTTACTTTGAGCATGAATGCTTGAGTAAATTGTATATTTGAACTAGTAAAGCTATGGGTAGAAATTATCTTCGAGAAATTTCGGATTCCAGGAACGTGGGCCCGAGAGCATTTTGGTCAATTCCTTGAGCGGAGTTTGGGATTTATATAATTTGAATTGTTAACAAATATTAGAGTATATTTTCATTGGTTTGTCGTTATTTGGATAGTTGTGGGGCGTGGTGCATCAATTGAAGTCGTCGGAAGGGCTTAGGAGCCGGTTTTGAAATTTCGAAGCGAGGTAAGTCTTCTTTCTAACTTTGTGAGAGGGAATTGTCCCCATAGGTGAACTAAATGAATAGATGCTATTATTTGCGGGGCTAAGTACGCATGAGGTGACGGGAGTCCGTGCGTAGCTACTATTATGCCATGTCCGGGTAGTCTAGGACCTACTAGCATGCTTTACTTGTTGTACTTGTGACCTTGTCAATAAAATATCATATGATGCTTTAAGTTAGTATTTAAATCTCTGAAAAAGATAGAGTTTACTTTTCTTAATCACCTAGAAGGAGAATTGATTCTTCCTTGGATAATTGTGTTTCAGATAAATTTATAGAGTTTGGAACCCTGTCGAAATTGGAAAGTAAATCTCCAGAAAGGTTTTAAATACTATTCTCAGGTTTATTAATAGGAGAATTTTATCACTTCATTGAACAGATAATTTTCCTGATAAAAATGTGGTTTATTGGTGTGAATATGTGTAACTTTGGGTGCCTGAGTCGCATGTATGATTCGCGAGCAGGATGACCCTGTATTTATGTATATTTATACGGGGACCCGAGTCACATGTATGATTCGCAAGCAGGGTAGCCCTTATTATGTTAACCGTGTCGCATTTTCTATTCGCGAGCGGGGCAGATAGATGTATTTATGGTTCGGGCCGTTTGACCCTCGGCAGTGCACATTTTATTATTGTTGGTCCGCACCGTTCGACCCTCGGCATTTTCTTGCGCATGATAATTGCTACGTATTTCCTGTAATTATTACTGTTTATTGGCCTAAGAAGTTGTACAATTGCTAACTGAAATGGCGAAGATTTAATGTGTTAAATGTGAAAGAAGTTGATTTTACTTATCCCTGATTATTATTAAATTTGCCTATGATACTCATGCTTAGCATCTCACTTGATTATACTAAACTAACTTATAGCAAGTGTCAAATTCGACCTCTCGTCACTACCTCTCTCAGGTTAGGCGAGATACTTACTGAGTACACTATTTTCGTACTCATGCTACACTTGTTGTGCATTTTTATTACACAGGTACTTTCACAGGGATGTGGCTGGTTTGGAAACTTAGGCGAGCTGTATCATCCGTAGGCGATCCGCAGCTGACAGAGTATCCCTCGTATTGTATTCATTCTGTTTCAAATTCCATTGTCCAATTTGTATCTTGGACAAGCTTTGTAATGATTCTATAATTTCTTAGAAATTGCTCATGTACTTGTGACACCGGGATCTGGGATGTGTATGGGCTGTATTTTATAAAAATAGAATATTAAACTGTCGTATTTACTTAACGGATTTTTATTTAGTTATTATGTAATAAACTAACGGTAGTGATTTCAAAAATGTTAAAACAGGAATTTTTATTCAACTAATTAATGATTAGCTTGCCTGACGACGGTGTCCGGCGCCATCACGACCTTAATATATTTTGCGTTGTGACATATAGTATATTTTAGTGTGTGTATATATATAACACACACGCTTCATTGTACTACTTTAACTACATATATAGCATGTTATATATAGTATATGTTAGTGTATCATTATTTGTATTACAAAAGTGTTAACGAATTATATTTATATTATTTAGATAGTAAATATTAATGTGATTAAAATTTAAAGTTTGACCATGTTTGACGTATTAATTTAACTCGTTTATTTAATACTAATAACTTCTTTCGCTTCTTTAATTTGTGATCCAATATTGTCACGACCCAAATTCCCAACCTTAGATATTGTGATGGCGCCTAACACCACACTTGCTACGCAAGCCAATGTTAGAATTCGATTAACTAATTTCCTTTGATTATTTACTAAAGCATAGATAAATGAATTTAAATTAAACTTAATTTCAATGATTTCCAATGAAATACTCCATATATAAAATAATAAGCAATTAATTAAAATGAACCACGAACTAAGTATATAAATAACTCTAAGACTACCCCAGGGTCTGGTGTCACAATTCACGAACTACTAAAGAATACTACAAATAATGGGATGAAAGAAAATATGTAACTGTTCTGAGTATAATAAAATAGCGTTATGAAAATAGGAGAAGACTCTCGGGATCTGCGAACGCCGGCAGATATTCCTCGTGTCTCCGAATAAACGAATATCCGCTCTAAATATATCTAATGCTGGTCCGTACCTAGATGTAACGACCCGGTCGGTCGTTCCGTAGTTATTGCCTTATTTTCACTGTTTTTGCCTCTTATACTGTTCATGATGTGTTATAGTTGGTTAGCTCGGGTTCGGATGTCACGATCCAAAATCCATAAGGTCGTGATGGCGTCAGACACAACTGTCAGGCAAGCCAATCATTAATTGGTTAAGTTAAATTTTCTATTTTAACATTTTTGAAATCATTACCTTTCACTTTATTACATGATAACTCAATAAAATCCGCCAAGTAAATACGATAGTTTAATATTCCATTTTATAAAATACATCCCAAACACATCCCATAACCCGGTGACACAAGTACATGAGAAAATTCTATGAATCTCACAAGTACTACAAAGCTTGTCCAAAATACAAATTGGACAAGGAATTCAAAATGAAAATAAATACAATATGAGGGAGACTCTGTCCGCAGCAGGTCACCTCCGAATGATGCAGCTCACCTAAGTCTCCAAGCCAGCCACTTCGCTATGAAAGTACCTGTGCAATAAAAATGCACAGCAAGTGTAGCATGAGTACGAAAACAACGTGTACTTAGTAAGTATCCCGCCTAACCTCAGAGAGGTAGTGACGAGAGGTCGAATTAGACACTTGCTAGAAGTCAATTTAGCATAATCAAGTGAGACACTAAGCATGTATGACATAGACAATTTATTAAAATCACGAATAAATAATATCAACTCCTTCCAAATTTAACATTTTAAATCTTTATCATTTCAGTTGACAATTTAAAATTCCTTATCAAGAATAAGAAACATCAGACTTATTTCACATTTTACACATCAATTCTTCTTCTTATTAACTGGCCATTAAAAACTTCCTTAGGCCGATAAACATGTATAAATCACAGGAAATACGCAACATTTATCATGCGCAAACAAAGTGCCAAGGGTCGAACGGTGCTGACCAACAATAATAAATTGTGCACTGCCGAGGGTCGAACGGCTCGCACCGTAGATGCATCTATCTGCCCCGCTCGCGAATCGATCATGCGACGTGATTATACATAAATACAAGGTTATCCTGCTCGCGAATCATACATGCGACTCAGGCACCCATAGATACACATATTCACACCATAAGTCCACTCTTTTTTTTTATCAAGAAAGCAGTTACTCAGGAAAGTGGTAAAATTCTTCTTAAAGGAACGCGAAAAATAGCATTTAAATCTTTGGTTTGAAACTCATTTTCCAAGTTTAATAATATTTAATAATATAACCTTATCAGGAACACAATTATCCACGGAGGAATCAATTCTCTTTCTAAATGATCAAGAAAATGAACTCTAGTCTTCTTAGGTATTCAATTACTATTTCGATCATATTAGCGGTCTAATATTATTGGCAAGATCACAAGTACAACAAGTAAGGCATGCTAGTGGGTCCTAGACTACCCGCACATAAGCATATTAGTAGCTACGCACGGACTCCCGTCACCTCGTGTGTACGTAGCCCCCATAAATAATAGCATGTATTTAATTATTTCACCTATGGGGACAGTTCCCCCTCACAAAGTTAGAAAGGAGACTTACCTCACTCCGAAATTCCATAACCGGCTCCCAAGCCCCTCTGAAGACTCCAATTGACGCACAACGCCCCAAACCTATCCAAATAACAACAAACCAATGAAAATATACTCTAATATTTGTTACAATTCAAATTATATAAATCCCTAACTCCGCTCAAGGAATTGACCAAAATTCCCTCGGGTCCACGTGCCCGGATTCCAAAATTTCTCGAAGATAAACTCTACCCATAGCCTTACTAGCTCAAATATACAATTTACTCTAAATTCCATGCTCCAATTCGTGGTAGAAATCAAAAATACAATTTCTAGGTTTTCTTCCAAATCCCACAATTTCCACAAATTCTCACACTCAAATCCGAACCTAAACCATGCATTTAACTTGAAAGGAGTTGGAATAACTTACCTTGTGATCCTTGACGAAAATCCCTCCTTGAAGCTCCCCACAATCGCCCAAACCAAATGAAAATAGGAGGAGAAATGGCAAAATTCCCGTTTTTAAAACAATCTGCCCAGGCCTCATTTCCGCACCTGCACTCCCGCAGGTGCACCCAAACTCCCGCACCTATGGCTTCTTCAGCTCAAGCCTGGATCCGCACCTGCGCCCCATTGTCCGCAGCTGCGCCTTCGCAGGTGCTGAAATTACATCGCACCTGCGCTCCCAGCCAAGCCAGCAAAATCTCGCACCTGCGACGCAAAAGCCGCACCTGTGGCTCCGCACCTGGGGCCAAAGCCTCGCAGTTGCGGTCGAACCAGACACCAGAAATCTCAGCACTTCTTCAAACTCCAAAATTTATCCGTGAACCACCCGGAATCCATCCGAGGCCCCCGGGACCCCGTCCAATTTCACCAACCTGTTCCAAAATATAATGCGGACTTGCTCGAGGACTCAAATCACATCAAACAACGCCGAAATCACGAATCGCACTAAAATTCAAACTTTATGAACTTTAAATCCCAAACTTCCACCTCCGATGCCGAAACCTATCGAATCAAGACCGATTGACCCCAAATTTTGCACACAAGTCATATTCGATATTACGGACCTGTTCCAACTCCCGGAATAGCATTCCGACCACAATATCAAAATTTTCACTTCGGTCGGATTTCTCAAAAACCTTCAAATTCCTGTTTTTAGCCAAATGACTTCAGAATGACCTACGGACATCCGAATTCACTTCCGATCATGCTCCCAACTCCAGAATCACAATACGAAGCTATTCCCAGACTCGAAATCCCAAACGAAAATCTATAACACTGAAATGCCTTACAACCCAAACATATGAAATTCTTCTAAAATGCTATCTTCCATAATATGCGCCGAAACGCTCCCTGATTATCCAAAGCCCGATTCGGACATACGCCCAAATTTGAAATCATCATAGGAACCTGTAGGAACCTTCAAATCCTGATTCGGAGGTCGTTACTCAAATTCTAATCTTAGTCAATTTCTCCAACTTAAGGCTTCTGAAATGAGAATTTTCTTTCCAAATTAACTCTAAACTTCCCGAAATTCAACTCCGACCACACCTACAAGTCATAATACCGGAAACTGAGTTGCTCATGACTTCTAACCGCTAAATGACGTACTAGAGCTCAAAACGATCGGTCGGGTCGTTACATTCTCCCCCACTTAAACATATGTTCATCCTCGAACGTGCTAAGAATTGCTCTGGAGTTATCTGAAATCACTGTTTAACACCTCGAGCACCTGCACGTGCTACCACAACCCAATTGAGTACATAAGCTTGATCAAATCTGAAGATTTCTTCTTTTATCCATATAATAAGCTTAGAATCCAGTTCCAACACTTGAAATTCTCTACCATGTCTGTTTCTAATATTGAACACCGTATCAACTACCACACGAGACACCAGAACACAACTGCATACTTTTGCTGAATCAACACGATGCACCGCATAATTCATCATCTAGCCACCATGACATTCCTCGAGCCTTAACAGCCAAAATTTATGAATCTGATGCTCCCAATGCCCTTACAATATATATACATTCATCCTGCTATAATGCTGACGATACTACCAAAATGGAGGAGATGTGTAGAAATTCATAACCAACTGTTGAGTTAACCAAACATTGAATCTTTCCTCCTGACTTAGATCATCATCTCATTACGAACCAAATAATGGTAATTGTCCTTTAATATACTTCAAAAAATCTTATCACACTGATCCCTGGTCCAATAATCTCGTTTCACCCAGTATGAACTGGTTAGACAACAAATCACCCCAAACATGACCAACAGTCTCACATGATACCACATTGCGCCAATAGGCCACAACTCGAACATGATACATAAGAAATGACTCAGGAAAGGACTACTCAACTCACACAACTAATATGAACTTTCCTCAGAAAATAGGACGTAAAACACAGAAAATAGATATAGTGGACCGTACTCAACATCACACTGTTGCGGCGCGCAAACCGATCCAAATAACATGCCCGTGGCGGCGTGCCACCCGATCCCATCATAAAATTCACATAACAAAATATACACGGAGCTGAATTTCTCACTATTACAAATTACTAAATATCAGTCACAAGCACGCTAAGTGCATAATACCATCCTGGGGAGACTGATAAAGCCATATGCTACAAAACTCAAGCACAAATGAGGTGCGATATATATATATATATATATATATATATATATATATATATATATATATATATATATATATATATATATATATATATCTTTGTGTGTGTGTGTGTGTGTGTGTGTATACACTCTAGATATCAAAAGCTATCCTTCTCCCACAACATCATAACTACGCGGGACCTCAACACACAAGAGATTATCAAGTTGTTTCACAACTCACACGACACAATCATAATATTACATGAATTTGACGAAGACGGAACAATCACCTGATATTCCAACACCCCTCCTTGAGGAGCGCTATATTGAAATGAACACATCTGCCTCACATGAAGCCCATAATCCTGTTTAAACCCATTCACACACTTCAAGCTAATTCTGCTAGTTATGACCCACTTCCTCTAATAACACACAAGAACAACCATTATTGCCGAGACAAACACCCCACAATCCAACACTGAATGAACCGAATGCCCTCCAGGCATAAATTCTCAAACAAGCAATATAACACTTCTTTATAGTTGGTCTAAATCTTCAATCAATCAGGTGACTACCTGTCACACTTATACCATCTTCCCGTGGTCAAGCTCCCACGACCTTCCACGAGGTAACAAGTCTGCACATCCATACCACCGACCACACTAATGCCGCAAAACACATCAAGAACCCATGATCAAGGTACAAAGCCTCTTTCACCGAATATTGATCTCAGGTGACACTTAAGACAACACTAGCTTACTCTAAACATTCAAATCCCTTTTTCTTGCTCGTCCGAGCTCATGACATCCTTGTCAACACCGAACCGCAACCTCGATTCCTTACTTCCAGTTACATACTGCTTACCGCACCTAACATGCCAATATGAGATAGCGCAAGAATTCCATCATAACTTCTGAACCACTAATAGGGTGAACACTTCATCATATAGAAACCTTTTACTTACCTCAATTCAAGAGAACCACCACAACACACGAGTGAATTCCCACAATCACAATACATGCAAATCCCTAAGTAGTAGTCTACACCAACATAACCCTTTCAGGATCCGCCTACACCTAACAAGCCATAGCACTCGAATGCTCCCATATGAAATCTACTACGACGACCGATAAGCCCCGCACATACCGGCTCAAACCACATGCATAATTTAATTACATTGACGAAACTGATCACTGCTGTGAATGTGCCATTTCAACCATGGCCAATCAATGTATCTTCTTTTAATCATCCTTAACTGCCTCAGAAATAATGGTAACCCCATTCAACTCATATCAAACTCAACCCTCACTCATCCCGAGTGACCTTGTTTCACGAGACCATGCTGCCGCAATCCCACAAACCGTCTCATACCTTCCTCGTGCGCATTCACATCTCCGAACGACATACCCATCTTGATAATCTTTCTACAAATCCGGAGTTTACACATCTCACTCCCCCAATACTATCCTGCACGCTGAAAATAACATAGAACACTCCAATTATTTCCCTTTTCTCAGAAATTATACTGCAAAAGCTCGATTCTTAATCATGACTCATGAAACCTAAGGGAACCTAGAGCTCTGATACCATGTTGTCACAACCCAAAATCCATAAGGTCGTGATGGCGCCGGACACCACTGTTAAGCAAGCCAATCGTTAATATTCCATTTTATAAAATACATCCCAAACACATCCGAGAACCCGGGTGACACAAGTACATGAGCAAATTCTATGAATTTCACAAATACTACAAAGCTTGTCTGAAATACAAATTGGACAAGGAATTTAAAATGAAAATAAATACAATATGAGGGAGACTCTGCCGGCTGCGGGTCGCCTCTGGATGATGCAGCTCACCTAAGTCTCCAAGCCAGCCACTTCGCTATGAAAGTACCTGTGCAATAAAAATGCACAACAAGTGCAGCATGAGTACGAAAACAACGTGTACTTAGTAAGTATCCTGCCTAACCTCAGAGAGGTAGTGACGAGAGGTCGAATTAGACACTTGCTAGAAGTCAATTTAGCATAATAAAGAGAGACACTAAGCATGTATGTCATAGACAATTTATTAAAATCAAGAATAAATAATATCAACTCCTTCAACATTTAACACTTTAAATCTTCGTCATTTCAGTTGACAATTTAAAACTCCTTATCAGGGATAAGAAACATCAGACTTATTTCACATTTTACACATCAATTCATCTTCTTCTTAACTGGCCATTAAAAACTTCCTTAGGCTGATAAACATGTATAAATCACAGGAAATACGCAGCATTTATCATGTGCAAACAAAGTGTGAGGGTCGGCGCAGAACAACAATAATAAATTGTGCACTGCCGAGGGTCGAATGGCTTGAACCATAGATGCATCTATCTGCCCCGCTCGTGAATCTATCATGCGACGCGGTTATACATAAATACATGGTTATCCTGCTCGCGAATCATACATGCGACTCAGGCACCCATTGATACACATATTCACACCATAAGTCCACATTTTTTTAATCAAGAAAGCAGTTACTCATGAAATTGGTAAAATTCTTCTTAAAGGAACACGAAAAATAGCATTTAAATCTTTGATTTGAAACTCATTTTCCAAGTTTAATAATATTCAATAATATAACCTTATCAAGAACACAATTGTCCAAAGGAATCAATTCTCTTTCTATATGATTAAAAAACTGAACTCTAGTCTTCTTAGGTATTCAATTACTATTTTGATCATATTAGCAGTCCAATATTACTGGCAAGATCACAAGTAAAACAAGTAAGGCATGCTAGTAGGTCCTAGACTACCCAGAAATAAGCATATTAGTAGCTACGCACGGACTTCCGTCACCTCGTGCATACATATCTGATCACGCTCAACTATGTCTTATAAAAAGACTAAACGGGCGTAGCAAATATAAATCTGGGGTATTAAGCCCAAAGTCGATCCCACGGAGAATTGAACGTATAATTGAGTCTATAAAATACTAAACTGGGATTTAATCATGTTTCTCAAGACTTTTGAATATCAATTTTTGTTGTTTAACTAATTCTACTAACAAAATAATCAACTAGTAATTAACTAACAATTTAATGTAAACAATAATAATAAAGGTCTAAGGTTATGGTTTCCCCCGTTGGTGAATTCTTTCTCCGATACTTCTTACAGCTTAATTAATCGTCTCAATCAATCATGAACTCTCTATCTACCATAAATCTCTCTCAAGTAATTATGATAATTTACTAGACGCACTCTCTCAAGTTAC
>ML422297.1:9428-119865 GCA_005239525.1 Nicotiana knightiana | reverse complement strand
GTCTAGTAAATTATCATAATTACTTGAGAGAGATTTATGGTAGACAGAGAGTTCATGATTGATGGAGATGATTAATCGAGCTATAAGAAGTATCCAAGAAAGAATTCACCAACGGGGGAAACCATAACCTTAGGTCTTTATTATCATTGTTTACATTAAATTGTTAATTTATTATCTTGTTAGTAGAATTAGTTAAACAACACAAATTGATATTCAAAAGTCTTAAGAAAATTTATTAAACATTAGTTTAGTATTTTATAAACTCAATTGATACGTTCAATTCTCTGTGGGATCGACTTTGGGTGTAATACCCCAAATTTATATTTGCAACGCCCGTTTAGTCTTTATATAAGACATAGTTGAGCGTGATCACCTAGTTATTCATGGAGTTCACCTAGAGGTACTACGAATGCTTGGCAACAAAATAACTCTAGACCCCAGGGACAAGGAGCTCCAGCATATCAAAATCACCAGAGGCAGCAATTTCAGCCTTAACAACCTATTCAGCCTAGTCTAGAAGATCTAATGAAGGCCTTCATTATCAAGACAAATGAGAGGTTGGACGCCCATGGAGAATCTATCAAATAATTGGGCACTGGTTTTCGAAACCTGGAGAGACAAGTGGGACAAATTTCAACGATTTTATCTAAGAGGGCTCCAGGAACTCTCCCTACTGATACTGAGAGAAATTCCAAAGAAACAGTGAATGTTGTGACCTTGAAAAGTGAGCAAGTGTTGAAAGATCCCACCCCGATCCAAAATAATGTGAAACTTGAAAAAGAAAGTGGGAAGCAATTGAAAAGCAATGATGACAAAAAGAAGAAAGGCCCGATGAAAATTGAGAAGAAGATGAAAGAGTAAAATCAAGAAGGGAGGAACCTGAGGAGAGCCAGTATATGTTTGTCTTACCCTTCCCTCAAAAGAAAAGTAGAGAAAAGCTGGACAAGCAGTTTGAGAGATTTCTAGATGTGCTGAAACAGGTTCATGTAAATTTTTCATTCACAGAAGTGCTCTCACAAATATCTGCTTATGCCAAATTCTTAAAGGAGATCCTGACGAAGAAGAGGAAAATCGAGGAGTCCTCAGTGGTCAAGCTCATAGAGCATTGCAGCGCGATATTGCAAAATAAACTCCCACAAAAGTGTGGAGATCCATAGAGTTTTACTATACCTTGCTCTGTAGGAACTATTCATTTTGATAAATCATTATGTGATTCTGCTGCCCCAATTTATTTAATGCCTCTATCTATTTACAGGAAATTGGAGAGATATGCTACTCCGAGAGTACGCATATGATTTTATCACTATGTTGCATTACATTTGGCATGTATAATTGACATGTAGAGATAGAGACGTATCATTCCTCATTTTAGTCACGCTTGGCATATTTATCTGTTTTGAGCTTAAACTGTTGAATTTGAAATCATGTCTACATTTTTGTGCTGTTATTTCTGTATCTGGATTGTGCTTGTTGAGCTCGTCACTACTTTCAGCCCAAGGTTAGTATTTTTACTTTTTGAGTACATTGGATTGGTTGTGTCCATACTACACTTTGCACTTCATGTGAAAATCTAGGTACTTTCGGGTACGGTGGTTGCTGATTTCAGAGCTTTATTAGTTCGGTTATTTTCGAGCTAGCTGCTTGGGTGTCTGCAGTCCTGGACTCTCCTCCTTTATCTTCTAGTTTTACTTATATTGTTCTATCTTCCTAGATAGTGGTTTCAAACCATGTTATTATATAGATGCTCATGTACTCAGTGACACCCGAATTTTGGAGAATATTGTATAGAGTCGCAGTATTTTCTTTTCAGTATTTATGAGATCTTTCTCTTGAACTTATATTACTATATTTTTGAAATTTAAAGATGCGTGGTTTTATTATGAATTTTAGCTTGCCTAGTATTGCGATAGACGCCATCACGACATGTGAGATTTGGGTCATGACATGCTTCAACCTCGAGGATGTATGGATCTTGTTGATTGGTCATCCAAAGTCCACACCCAATCATTTCTATCAACCTCTTTTTCATGCGATGTTCATATTGAGTTGGTCGTTGATTCCAAACATGATATTTTCTCTTAAATAGATAATTGAAAAAGGTTATATTACTATAGCTTTAAGGAAAAACAATAATAAATTTTGGTTCGAAAGCTTAATCTCTAGGGGCCAACGGCGGGCGCCAAATTATTTGATCCGAAATTTGATTTTGGAAGAAGTAACTAAATATATATTTTAAGGCCTCTAGCAATCGGTTTGATCCAAAATTCGGATGGTTGAAGCAACAATTGTAAATAGTGAATGAAATAAAGTGAAGGTAAAGATAAAGAAAATCTTATTAGAAGTGAGCCTCGATTGGTCGTATAGGCTATAGTGCTAACAATCTCTGCGATGATTGAACAAAAGTAAAGAAGAAAATCAAATATAGAAGATCACTGATAACTTTCTATTGAATGCTTTTTTTCTCGATTTTTTGATGCCACTCTCTCGAGACGCGGGGATGATACTTATAGTCGTAGGAGAGGCACTGCCGCTCCGAGCTTTAAGCCAACTCGCAGGGAATTGGGTAGTTGAGAATGAGATTCTTGATAATGGTAACAACCTCAACGTAATGTTCGATGGCCACGATTTCTAGGCGCATTTTATTGGGTCTCTGGACATATGCATTTGTCATCTTCTAATACTAGACCCTTCGATAATCACTTCTTTCAGAATAAAAGAGTTGTCGAACCTGGTACTAGATCCCTTCATTTATCTCAATTTCTGAGTCTTACTTGCCACGTGAAATTTTCTTAGCATCATGGAAAAGGTAAATTTTACCAATACAATACTCCCAATTCTTAACACACCTCGTGGTACCTTTAGCATATTCAATATTGAATGGTGGCTTAGAAGAGTGTCTTAGAAGACTCAATCTCATCTCCATTTACATGATAAAATGGCAATTGTAGTTAGCAACAAACTCAAAATTCTTATCTTGAAGATTCCATCCTTACAAAAAAAAAAACAAATCAAGAAATATTGGGAACAAAAATAACTATTACACAAGAATAAAAGAAAATTGCAGGAACATTTAAAAATAAATATAATATAGTGAAGAAAGTGAAGTAAAAATAACTTATAATAATCAAGGATTGGTTTTTGAGAAGTGGGTATGATTCAATTTTTTATTATTTCTTGTGGGTTTTCTGTGTGGGAGAATTAAAGGGATTTTTACTTTCTTATGCTATATATGAAACTTTAGTAGCATCCCTAATCTAGTTTTAACTTAATTACATGGGCATATATAATTTACCAATTATATTACGAATTAATATTAATAAGTATCCCTTTATATTAAGAATTGAATTGGGAATCCACATCCCTACTCTCTCTCTCTCTCTTTATCTCCTTCTCTATTCTTTCCCCAATTTTCTTCCTTCGTTTTTATCTACCTTTTATCCTTTTGTGTCCAGAAAATACATCAATGAATTTCAATTGTTATAATATGGAGTTTTAACTTAAAAGTTTTCTTTCAGGTTACACAATTGGTATTCGAATTGAAATTGTCAATCAATAAATTTTGAAGGTATTTGATTCTCCATCATTGTTAGCCATTAAAAAGCTCCGACGCTTTGAATTCGAATTTGTGTTTTCAAAAACTATTGTTTGTTTGGATTGGTTGTTGTTGCAAATAATTGGAAACATTCTTTGGAGTTTCTATCTCAATTTTGAGGGTGTTTGGTGAAGATTAGACTTGATTTTGGCTGAATTTCAGATTGAAACTCGAAGAAGAGAAAAGAACACATGACATGTATTATACTTACGAAATTGTATTAAAGTTGTATGTAAATTATATTAAATTAGTATTCTGTTGTAATTATATACATTTTTATTTGAATTTTGTATGAAAGTTGAAAAATAGTCGCATAATGTATGAACTATTGTATGAAATTTGTATTTAAGTTATAATTAAATACCATCTTTTTACATAAAAGTTGTTGATATGTGTCAAAATTATTGTAAGAGAAAGTTTTGACCAGAATTTCAGATTGGAAGAAGAACACACTACTTACAAAATATATACAAATCATATACACAATACATACAAAATACATATTATATAAAATTTGTATGAAATTGTATTTAAGTTATATGATGTTGTAGTTGTATTTAACTAGATAGAATAATGTATGAAAGTTGTAGATAAGTTTTAAATAAGTTGTATACTATATAATTAGTTGTATGAAATTTATATTTACTATGTATGTTGTTGTAGATATTCAAATTTGTATTAAATTTGTACGAAATTTATTTTTTATTTGTATGTTGATCTACCATACATTGTTCTTTTCTCAGTTGATTTATTAAGGAAAGAAAAGTAGAGAATGAATTCCAAATCGACTCATGTGTGCTGATTCATATTTGGTTGAACGGAAAAACTTGAATAATGACGGGAATGAATGATTTGGATGGAGAAATTTTGAGTTTCAAATTAAAAGCGCTATCGTTTCACTTAAAGAAACTGAGTTTTATCTGAGATTTGAATTTTGTGTGAGAAATTAACTGTGCAACATAGATTCTTGTTGGAAATACTAACACAAAGTTGAATCCGAAATTTGGAAGTGATTGAATTTAATTTGAAATGTACTAAAGCTTCGAATATGCTCAATTAGTCAATTATGCTTTTTGATTCAACTACGATTGGTTATGTAGTTTGACATTGTTAGAGAATTATTCAGTAAAAGCAGAGTAGAGCAATCGTAGAGATGGAAACAAGGATAGATTTTGGCGACAATTGCGTTCAAAATTGTTGTCTATTGTAGCTCATTTTTTTCCTTTTTTGTAACTGAAATTCCGTTTGTTATGGTTTAAAATAGGTAATATACAATCGGAAGGAGTCTTATTAAAAGAGGAATGGAGAGAACATAGGAAAAAGATGTAACTAAATCCCCTAATTTAAAGCAATAATAATTGATTATATATAATTTGTAAGTAATTCTTGTTAAGGGTGGGTAACATATAAAATTAAAATAATTTTGGTGAATAAGTTTTAAATATTATATAGAAAAAAGAAATCCCACAATTAAATGGATCGGCTGGGTTTGATCATATGGACAATGTTTAAAATTGAGCCCTCGCCAGCCACATGTCATTTTAAAGCTGAGATCAGGCTATTTAATGAGTAGGGACAAGAAAAAAAAGGTAGAAATTTAAATATTCCGAAGGTAAAAACAAAGATAATATGACTTATTTCTAATCGTGCAAGAATAAATAAGACCATTTCCCGCAAAACTCATCAATACTTGCATTTGGTTTCTTCGTTGTTGTTAGGAATAAAGCAGAGTTATTTTCCTTCCTACAGTTTACAAACAAAAAATAGTCAAATAATTGATTCATGAATTTGGCTGAGGTGTAAGGTGAGAGATGAGATGGCAGTATCTAATTGGCTGAATAGATGGTAAGTGGGGTCCACTGACAACTTTTAGGATTTATAAACTGATGATGTAGCAGGATGAGCTGGAGGATAAGTAGAACCAAATCAAGAACCCAAAAAAGAAAAGGCTCCTTTTCCCTAGATTCCCTCTTTTCCTCTCAATTTCTATTCGAAAATGGAGAAAATCGCTATTTCTACTCATTTGTGCCCTAGCCTTAAGCCTTTCAATTCCAATTTAAATTCAGATGTAGGGTTTTCCTTGCCTTGCCTCACTTCTGTATTCCCAAATCAACGCAGAAAGATATTGGTCACAAAGGCTTCAATTGCTGTAGAACAGGAGACTCAAACTAAGCTTGCTCTCATAAGAATAGGCACAAGGGGAAGGTACTATCTAATTCTTGTCAATGTGTTGCATTTTGTTTATTGCTGACAAAGGTTGTGGCTTTTATAATTGATGTATAAACTGTGGAAAATATTTATTAGTAGCTCATATGTTGAGAAAAAAATTGTGAAAACTGGCCTTATAGATATTCAACGCAAACTCCCGGAAAAAAAATGATGAAATCTAGAGATTTTATGGATATGGAGGGAACTGAAGCATTTCTAAAATTGAACTGATTTGATTGGCTAGTAGTTTATAAAACCTTTAGGTATAAAATCGCTATATTAAGGAAGTGAGTTCTGTTCTATTTACATTTTCATTTAGTTAGAAAGGGGAATGCTGTCAGTTTTTAGTTTAGAGTTTTAAGTTATATGGACTGATAGCATAAAGATTTTCACCTATTATAGAAGATTGCTTTCCGTCTTTTAAGGTTACCAATTAATAATTACCAGTAGTTGTCTTTTTATGTGCCCTGATGGTATAAATCCTTTTTACACCATAAGCGCAGAGAGCTTATACTTTTTAATTTATCACTGGCCAAGTCTTAGGCTTGATTTTTTTTAATTACGAAGTTTTAGGCTTGGACTTTGATCTCCATATTCTTTCCACCTTGTTAGCTCAAGATTTTCTGTGTTTTTTCTAAAAAGTGGGTTAAAGAGCCTGTGAGCTAATTGCTCTGTGGCATTCAATGCGTAGATGGTTAATGTGGAGAGTAGTTGTCATATGTGGTAAGTTGGAATTAAGTTCCAGTCTGTGCTTTCCAGAAAACAATCTTTCGAATATCATTGTTATGTTCTTACTAGGAGGAAACCGAGTGCAATTGTTTGAAATTAATCAACTCCTGAAATCAGTATGTTTTGTATCAATAGCAGAAAGGTCCAGAAAATGGAGGAATCTTAAATAACAATGTGGACGTAAAGAATTTCCGATCAGCAAATGAAGTTCAGATTTATTTTTTCTTCCATGGATTCTCCTACTGAGTTTGCGTTATTGTAATTGACTGGACATATAAAAAGATTATATTTCTTGTTCTTGTGCACTAACATTCCATATCAGTTGATGCACATGTTTATGCCTATGTTAAGCATCTTCGAATTATGTTATGATTAGTACCAGTATGTAAAGAACTACATATTATACCATTTTTTCATCAAGAAGTTAGTATTTGGCCACTAATTGAGACAAGATGGTCACAATATTAGATACAATTCTTAATGCATGATGATATATTTTATACCCTTCTTCTTTTACAAGTATGCATGATATTATTTGGATGTTGCTATTACAATTATCATTAATTTTATCGAATTTCACACCTCTTATCTTTCTTTTACTTTCCTTTCTTTTGCCTGACATATTAGTCACTTGTCTTATAAAGCTAGCTGGATGTTTCCTGTGACGGAGCAAAGACTATTTTTGTGTTCAATGCGAACATATGAGGCATAAAAGCCCCTTCATATCTCAAGATTTTGCTATGTGTTTTTTTCTTCTCCTCTTTCCATTTTTGCTGTGTTTAGGGTGGGAGGGGGAAGGGAAGGTGGATTACTTTATCTCTGAAGTGTTGTTGCGAAACTCTTCTCTTATGAATTACGTAATGCATTCCTTGTGTAGGACAGTCCCCTAGCCCTTGCCCAAGCTTATGAGACTCGAGAGAAGCTGATAGCCTCAGATCCTGGCCTTGCTGAAGAGGGAGCCATTGAAATTGTAATAATAAAAACCACAGGTGATAAAATATTAAGTCAGCCTCTTGCAGACATTGGTGGGAAAGGCTTATTCACAAAAGAGATAGATGAAGCCCTCATCAATGGGGAAATTGATATTGCTGTCCACTCAATGAAAGATGTGCCCACATATCTACCAGACAAAACAATTTTGCCCTGCAATCTTCCACGTGAAGATGTACGGGATGTATTTATTTCTTTGACTGCTGGTTCACTGGCACAACTTCCATCTGGAAGCACAGTGGGTACTGCATCACTAAGGAGAAAGTCACAGATTCTTCACCGGTATCCATCACTCAATGTAAGTCCAGCACATATTGTTTTGATAGTCCAAATAACTTCTCAAAATATTTTATGAAAAAAGAAAGTCTAGAAGCTTTCATGTTGGTTGTCGAGATGCAATCATAACTTATGCTGGCACACTCCATCTTGATTTGTTGATGATATGTCTTGCATGAAGATCAAGAGAGAAAGATGATTAGGAATGTGTTAGATTTAGTAGGAGTTGTTTTAGACAATAGTTAGAGATATGTGAAATGGGGTAATTTGTTGAATCATCAATATATTGTAAAAGAGTACATTTTAATACTTTTAAAAAAAATACGTTTTGATACTGATGAAATTTGTCTTGGTTGAAAGATCAAGTGAAAAAGATGACTAGGGTTGTGTCGGATTTAGCTGGAGATATCTTAAACAACAGTTAGGGATGTGTGAAATGGAGTAACATATTTTAAAATTAATGTCCTGTATAATATAGGGTATTTTCTTTTAATAAAGCCACATATGGGGAATGAAAGTTTTCACCTAAATCTCTTTTGGACGAAGCAGAATCTGCATTGTCATTTCTTTCCCCCAGCTAAATGATAGATTAGACTAAACTTATTTGGCTCAGTTCTGCTCATTTCTTAATGATTTTTCACCTTTTAATTTGTTGGAGCTACTTTAATTTTGTGAAACAAATTTTGTTTATAGGTGCTGGAGAACTTCAGAGGCAATGTTCAAACAAGGTTAAGAAAGCTGAATGAGGGGGTAGTCCAAGCTACATTATTGGCACTGGCAGGGCTAAAACGCCTAGATATGACAGAAAATGTCACTTCCATTCTTCCTATAGAGGATATGCTACCGGCAGTTGCTCAGGGAGCCATTGGTATTGCATGCAGAAGTGATGATGAGACAATGGTATTCACATCTTCTCTTCCATAAATATAGATGCTTCTATTGCAGTTCTCTAATATTCTTTAATGATCAACTTCAATTACAGGCCAATTACATCGCCTTACTAAATCATGAGGAAACCAGATTAGCAGTTGCATGTGAGAGAGCTTTTTTGAAGACCTTGGATGGGTCTTGCCGCACCCCAATTGCTGGATATGCCTGTCGAGGCGAAGATGGAGACTGTATTTTCAAAGGATTGGTTGCCTCCCCCGATGGAACTCGAGGTACGAGCAATTCTTTATGACTTAAACCCGCGAAATGTGTGATTGGCTTGCAGTCAGTGGCGGAACTAAGTAGTCATAAAAAATTATAATGTGCAAATTGGGTATAAATAATTTTATTTGGTTATATGTCAGCTGTTGAATCCCCCTGACATGAAGCTCCAGTTTGGCCATAGATTTTGGCTACTTTTTTCTATTTTTTTGAAAACAGTGTTTATTCATGAAATATGATAGTTTTTAGTTCCCAAAAACTGGTTTAGGGCCGTTTTTGGGTGATTTTTTCTCCACTCACAAAACTTCGATTTTTTCCCAAATAAAATGCATGTCCAAACACAACTTCAACTTCCAAAATTATTTTTTAACACAACTTCAAAAACACCTTTTCAAGTTTCAACCAAATCTACGTCCAAAGGCTAGCGAAGAAAAGTTCAAGTATTGTAGTGAAGGGGGTTGAAAGTTGTTTTAGGTCATATATTCCTAAATTTTTTTTGAATCCCGTTATATAAATTTTCTGGTTCCGCCATTGCTTGCGGTTACCGAAGCTTTCTTTTTCTTGGTTGCTGCCGCTTCTTAATACTTACCTGTTGTATTTTCTCTCTGTTTTCTCTTGATTTCAGTTCTTGAAACCTCGAGAAAAGGCCCATATACTTTTGAAGACATGACACTGATGGGCGAGGATGCTGGCAAGGAACTACTCTCACGGGCTGGTCCTGGATTTTTTGGCAACTAAGTAGTCTGGCATTGGCAATAACTGATTACACTACAGGCAGAGAGATCAGAGTTTGTATTCCACTCCTAGTTTAGGATTATGAGTTCATTTATTGTTCTGTAACTGTAGCGGGAAGTAGAATTGGAATAGTTTGTATACTAGTGTATCATTTTCACATCATTTTGTAAGTGCTTATGATAATTCATCCTTCTTCAAGGATATCCAAGATTCCAAGTGAATGGTTTGCGATTGATGAATTGAGTGAGTGTGCTTAACGCGTACAATTTTTGTTGAGAACTTTGGACAATAGAAAGAGGAGATGTGAAGATGGCGAGGAGGTAAAATTGATTGATTAGGGCCTTCTCCATTTCCACCAAAAATGCCATATTTGCTTCCCGTGTTGTATGAACCTCCAGATGGCAGTGCAGAAACCGAATACCTACACATCAAGTTCGTATTACAAACTGAAGGATAATGTGATAAACTAAACACATTAGATTAGCACGTAAATCATAAAAGGAGAACTTAAAACTTGTTCTCCGTGAAGCAGAAGCGGAAGACAGCTGAACTGTGTCTGGAATCACTGGTCGGTGGTGGTTGTCATGTTGTGACGGAGCAACCCGAAGAGCGTAGAAAAATGTTACAGAGAGAATGTTTTATTGTACACAGTAAGTGTACTTATATAGGAAATATTAGGGTTAACTAATAGCCCTATTGGGCCTTAAGGCACCCCTTATGGGTGGATCCAATTTTCCTACATCTTCCACTCATATAATGAGGGTGCTCATCGAATCTGATAAACATATTCTCATCTCCTCAATCATTTATGCAGGAAATAGACCGTGCGACCAACATACTGTGAGAGCTAAGTGCTAAATATCTGTTAGGAATATATAGCCTCTCATCGAGTCTAACCTGCAAGTAGATCATAAAGTATGCAGTACGCTAGATCATATAAATCATATTTGATATAATCTCAAAATCTCACATATCATTATTTCTTGTATTCACATTCATAACTCAAAAGTTATAATTGGTGCACCAATGAATACAAATAAAAGGGATTCCATCAATGATCTTCCTCTTCTCACGATCCCCTTAACATTAGTATGACTGATTTTCTAGATATGCTCCGCTAGACCGAATCTGTATACATGGTCTTTTAGAAACACACTAAGATAGCTAACATCACACTAAGTTTCAAGTATCTGATCAGAGTATATGAGGATACAAATCTTGAGCCATCATAAAAGCTCTGGGTCTCACATAACAATAAGTTGAGAATGGACCTATGTTAACCGAATTGGTCGATATTAGCACACATGGTATGAAGCACATGCTACAACATTTTCTCTTTTTTTCTCAAGGAGCGTATGTCTTTATCTCATAATGAAAGCTGTACAGATGATATTTAGACACCATAAGTATCTAAATTTGAGTTTCTTGATATGCAAAATTATATTTAACTTACATCTGGCTCACAGAGTAGACAAAGTGAACATTTTTCACATAATGACCGTATGTCATTGTTTAAGCACATTTTGATTTTAAGTCAATAGCTCTCAAAATTATCCTTATGATAATTTTTCTTAGAATCATGTCTCATCTCCTCACATCACTAAGATAAGGAATCGGTTGCCTGTGTAAGAAGGCCAACCTCTTGTCTACCCGACATACTTATAAAAAAGTGAACAAAGAATGCACATAACATTCAACAGTATAAATATGTATGCATGTAAACCAACTTTATTGATTATCAAAGAACATCAGTTTGGTGAACAAATGAAAATGAATATCTAAATGAAGGATATCAAAGTCTACGCAAGCCTTGAGACCTAGTGTGTCTCACAAATGCATCTCGAGACAAAGGCTTGGTCAATGGCTCTGCTAATATATCTTTTGTACACACATACTTCACCTTCACTACCTTGTGCCTAACTGTGTCTCTCGCATAGTTATACTTGATATCTATATGTTTGGTTTTACAATGAAACTTAGTGTCCTTGGTGAAGGATATTGTAGCCTCACTATCACAGTAGACTAATACTGATTCAGTATTTCCAGTTATATCTAACAAATGATCCAAGAACTTTTTCAACTAAACAACTTCTTGTGCTGCTGATGCGAGAGCCACGTATTCGGCCTCCATCGTAGATAGTGATACGCATGATTGTTTCTCAATACTCCATGATATGACGCCATCACTGAGTAAGTAAACATATCCCGAGGTAGACTTCCTTTCGTCTAGATCTCCATCATGATCAACATTACTGTATCCAACTAATCGCAAATCCTTGCCACCTTGATAATAAAGCGCATAATCAGTAATTCCCTTAAGATATCCCATGATCCTCTTTACTGCTTGCCAATGTGCTGAACCTGGGTCGGTTTGATATCTACTTACCAAGACAACTGCTTGACAGATATCAGGTCTAATGCACACGATAGCATACATTAGACTTGTAACTGCGCTCCTATAAGGAACTCGACTCATTCTTTCTGTCTCTTCAGGAGTCTTAGGATACATCTGATTCCAAAGGAATGACCTTTACTGATAGGAGTATCAACTGGGCTAGTGTTTTACATGTTGAATCGTTCAAGAAATTTTCTAATGTAATTATCTTGTGAGAGATACAATAGTTTCTTGGTACGGTCTCTTGAAATCTTAACTCCCAGAATGTATGCAATTTCACCCATATATTTCATCTCAAATTGGGATGATAACCATGAATTTATCTCGGTTATAAACTCCTTATCATTTCCAGCTATAAGTATGTCATCTACATACAATGTTAAAATCACAAGCTTGTTCCTTGATATTTTGGTATAAACACAATGGTCTTCATCCATCATAGTAAAACCATTGGATACAAGAACATTTTGAAAGCGTATATACCACTACCTTGAAGATTGTTTGAGGCCATAAATAGACTTTAAAAGTCTACAAACCCTTTGTTCGTGGCCCTATTCAATGAAACACTCAGGTATTTCCATATAAATTTCTTCATATAATTCTCCATTGAGAAACGCAATCTTTACATCCATCTGATGTAATTCAAGATCCAAGCTTGCAACAATAGCTAGAACCAGGCGAACCGAGGTAAATCGTACATCAGGAAAGAAAGTCTCTTCGTAGTCTACTCCTTTCTGCAGTGTATACCCTTTCTTCAACAGTCGAGCCTTATATCTCTCAACTGTGCCATCGTCCTTGAGCTTAATTTTGAGAACCCATTTGCTCCCAATTTCTTTGCATCCTTTAGAGAGGTAAACTAGTTCCCAAACTTTGTTGACTCTCATAAACTCCAATTCATCTTCCATTGCTTTTGTCCATTTGTCTTTAGAAGGGCATGAAAGAGCCTCTTTTACATTTTTAGGCTCGTTTTCTTCTTGTAGGAGCATCATAAATACTTCGCCTTCTTCAACATCAAATCAGTAGCAGGGAATCTTTTTACGAGAACCACGTCTTATTTGTGATTCATCATTGTTCCCATTTGGATCAATGTTGCTCCCACCCGGATTCCCACTTGGAACAAGATTTTTGATTGGATCGCTCCCACTTGGAACAAGATCCATTTGGTCACTTCCATTAAATATATATGGATTACTTTCATTCGCTTCTGATGATGAAGAAGTCGTTGATGAGAAACTAATTTATCATCTGCTAAAATTCTCCCACTCAAATGAAGAGATCCTTGTACTTCTTGATCCATTTTCTCAAATAAGGTTAGGTCTTGACCTACCCCCCCTTTCTTAAGGAACTCATTCTCTAAGAACGTGACATCTCGTGATTCAAACTCAGTTACACTCCGACTGTCTTGTTGACCTATAAACACATAACCCAATGAGGTTTCAGAGTATCTTATAAAGATATTTTTCTTTCCCCTCAAGCCCAATTTTCCATATTTGTGAGAGGAATCATATGTATAGGCAACACAATTCCAAGGTCTTAATACACTCAGGCCGGGTTGTCTTCCAGTCCATAACTCATATTGAGTAGTAGTAAATGATTTTGTAGGCACTTGGTTAAGTAAAGGTGTCAGTATTCAACACATTACCCCAGTAACTAATTGGGAGGTTAGCTAATGTCATCGTTGACCTAACCGTTTCTAGGAGCGTTCTTTTTCTTCTCTCTGCAACACCATTTTGTTGTGAGTATTTGGGATAGTCAACTGATGAACTATTTCCTTTTCATCACATAACCCATTAAACTAGGTTGATGAGGAATCACGACCACGGTCAGTTCGTATAGCTTTTATCTTCTTGTCTAATTGATTTTCCACTAAGCTCATATAGCGTTTGAAGCAACTTATTACTTTTGTTGTGGGAAATTAAATAGACATAACTAAAACTATTAAAGTCATCAATAAATTGCTCCATGATTAGACTTAATATTCATAGGCCTACATATGTCGGGATGGATGCAAAGGATATTCAGTTCTAGTCGCCTAACCAACAGGTTTTTTTTTTGCAGATTTTCCAGCTAGACAATTTTCACAAGTGGACAGTTTCACATGTTCAATGTTGGAAAGAAAACCTTATTTTTCTAACCTTTGCATTTGTTTTGGCCAATATGACCAAGTCTAGCATGCCATATATTTACATCACTATCGTATTTATGTGACGAAACAAACGTAGAAAAACTAGCATTATTGTTAAATGAATCATAATACAAATCCATATTAATTAAACCCCCGGTCACATGACCAAAACCAAATAAAGTTGAACTAAAAGTCAACTTGGTAGAATTTCCATGACAGAAAAGTCAAAGCCTAGCTTAAGCAAAACTGAAACTAAAAGAACATTCCGGCGAATTGTTGGTGCAAAGAGAACATCATGTAGTATTAGGTCTCGACCACTACGCAGGACTAACTTGCATGTACCGATACCTTCAACAAAAACTTTATTGTTGTTGCCCACATATATCCACTTTTCTCCACGTGGACCCGCCAAAATTTAACAAAGGCATTGCGTTCCCAGGCTATGTGGTCCGTTGCTCCTGTGTCTACAATCCAAAATGGATTAGATTCAGTTAGAAAAACAAAACTAGAAACACAAAGTTCACTAATTCGACATTGTGAAATACCTTTCTAGGAGGCTCAGAGCAATCTCTGGCGTAGTGATCCTTTTTATCACAATTATAACATTTCACTTTAGCAACTTTTGACACGTTTGGGACGTCTATTCTTGTCTTTTTCAGTTTTTTCCCTTTGTGCATGCTGAGGTGGCTGAGCTTGAGGTGATCCTTTCTTTTTTCCCCAGTTCCTTTTCTTTGAATAACTCTTGGTTTTAGAGGTTGTTGCCATGTGCAACTCAACTATTGGTTTTGCAGCCTCAAGTCGTTCCTCCTCTAACTCAAGATGCCTCCGAATATCTTTCAGAGTTGTGATTCGCTCATTATGGGTCAAATGCATTTTCATATGATCCCAAGAACTAGGTAAATAGCGTATGACAACTTGGATTTGTTGTTCATCAGTCAACAAATGACCAACATCTTTCAACTCCCCGATCATATTTGTCATTTGCCTCAAGTGTTTTCACTGAATGTTCTGGGCATTTCTTATATGAATCAAATTTGATTTTTAAGGATCGCAACCTTGCAGTGGAATAGGTACCAAACCTTTTCCTCAAAGCATTCCAAAGATCCATAGCTCTTTGGTGATCCTTAAACTTCCTTAGAATGTCATCATCCAAGGTTCTCAACAACGTAATGCGAGCAATGGAGTTTTTCTTCCAACTATCATAGGCTTCACGCTCATGCTTATGCTGAGCTGTGTTTCCTTTCTTAGGCTCATTCATGGCATTGTTAATAGCCTCCAAAATTTCTTTGTAACGACCCGACCGGTTATTTTGAGGATTAGCATCCCATTTGGTGGCTTAAGGTCTCGAGAAGCTTCTTATGATGTGTAATGATGTGCGTGCATGGTCGAGTTTGGATTTCGGATCATTCGGGATTGATATGGAAGGAGGATTCTTATTTTAGAAGTTTAAGCGGTAAGAGTTGACCAGAATTTGACTTTTGTGTAGACGACTCCGAAATGGTATTTTGATGGTTCCAATAGCTGCATATGGTGATTCTGGTCTTCAGAGCCTGTCCGAATGTTGATTTGGAGGTCCGTAGGTTGTTTAAGCATGAATTGGCGAAAGTTGGAAAATTTGAAGTCAATCGGAGTTGGTTTGGTATGAATCAGCATTAGTTTTGGAATTCGAAAGTTCATAGGTTTGAATCGATGCGCGATATGTGATTCTAGTGTTGTTATAGGCAATTTGAGGCTTCGAGCAAGTTTGTATCATGTTTTGGGACTTGTTAGTATACTTGGTTGGGGGGTCCCATGGGGCTCGGGTGAGTTTTGGATGGGTTTGGATTGTGCAACACTCTTATTTGATGTTTCAACGTCGTTTCTTGTGGCATAAAGGGGTACCGCATTATTCAAATGAACTTTTATTTGTCATTCAAATGAACCATCATATCCGTATTGTAATTATAGAACCATAGCAACAAGAATCATAGTATCGGAGGTCGTATGAGAGAGTTAAGCCCATTTTTGTGTCGGGAAAAACTGTTGTTTTTCTAGTGTTTGAGGGATCAAAGGCAATTGGAGGTGTCAAATGCAATTTATAAGTCTCAGGTGTGAAATGCGATTTATAAGTTTCAGGTGTCAAATGTGACTTTCCTGGAGAGGTTTCTAAAAACGGGTGTTTCACTATTTTAACATATTTTGAGTTGTAGACCTCGTATTTGAGCGATTTTTGAGAGATTCTTCACGTGTTCGATTGGGGTAAGTGTTCTATATCCTAAATTGAATACATTTCATGATTTCATACTTATTTATATCATTAAATCAATTAATTGAATGGAATAAAATGAGAAAGTTTGTAAAAATCTTTAAAAATGTAAAATGAGGATTTGAAGGGCGATTCGATGTCGAAAATTGATAATTTCTATATGGTTGAACTCTTAATCGGAATGGGTGTCTGGATTTTATTAATTTTTTTGGGTTCCTAAGGCACGTGGCCAGGGTTGACTTTTTAGTTTTTGTTAAAGATTGAAGCTTTATTATACGAAATTGTTTACTATGAGTTTTCTTTATGATTTGAAGTCATTTTGCTAGATTTGAGCCGTCCAGAGGTTGTTTCACTCGAGAAGATCATTTTAGAGTATGGTCTAGCTTCTTTGAGGTAAGTAACTTGCCTAACTTTGTGTGGGAGAAACTACCCCTTAGGATTTGAGTCATTTGTGCTAATTGTGTCATGTGAATGCCGTGTATGAGAGGTAACGAGTACGTACTCGGGCTTATTAATTGAAATTTGATCGTTTGGGTCTCTTAGGTTCTTATGTTCATTAGATGTGAAGTGTTTTTAGCATGTTAAATCATCCATTTATACATATCTTATTTGGAATTGATTGATTCATGTTCTACCCTTGTTTCCAAGTAAACTCTTATGTGCCTTAATTGAAGTTGTTGCTTCTTTATTGCCTTGTTATCTTTTTCGTAGTTTCTTAACCTTAATTAGTGTTATTATTATTTCTTCCGTAATTGCTTAACCTTAATTAAAGTTATTATTATTATTTCTTCCGTAATCTCTTAACCTTAATTGAAGTCATTGTTATTTCTTTCGTAATTGCTTAGCCTTAATCGAAGTTTTGTTATCCCGTTTATTGGTGACATATTCTTATATGGGGTCATTGATTCATGTTATGTAACGACCCGATCGGTCGTTCCGTGAGATTAGCCCCATTTTCCCCTATTTCTTCTTTATCATGTGTTGCTTAGCCTAATATTATTGTGTTGGTCAAATTGGATCGGGTTCGGAGTGGCCGTGGTGAGAATTGAGACGCTTAGTCCCTTAAGTTGGCTTTATAGTTAGAAAAGTCAACCATAAGTTGACTATTGGGTAAACAACCTCGGAATGTGGATATTATGGCTCGGATAGATTCGTTAAGTGCTTTGGGATTTAGGAGTGTGTTCGAAATGTTGTTTTGATGTCCGTGGTAGAATTATGCTTGAATTGGCGAAAGTGAATTTTTGGCAATTTCAGGTCGCCAGTGGAGAATTAGCTATCGGGGTCGGAATAAAATTCCGGAAGTTAGAACAAGTTCGTAGTGTCATTTTGGATGTGTTTGCAAATTTTCAGGTCATTCGGACGAGGTGTGGTTAGTTTGGGCATCATCAGTGTTTTTTTTTTCAGAAGTTTGAAGATCCTTAGGCTTGAATCATGGGTTGATTTGGCGTTTCAATGTTATTTTGGGTGTTTCGAGGGTTCGATTAGGTTCAAGTGATCATTTATGACTTGTTGGTAATTTTGGTTGAGGCCCCGAGGGCCTTAGGATGAGTTCAGATGGTTATCGGCATGATTTTTTGTAATTTGGACATACTGGTATAAAGCTTTCTGGTTTTCTGCACCTGCGGAAGGGGGAGCCGCAGGTGCGAGTTCGCTGGTCTGGTCTGGGAGCCGCAGATGCGGAGTTTGAGGGGCTAAGCTTTTTTCGCAGATGCAGAACCTTTGGACGCAGGTGCGGACCTCATGTGCGGGCTTATGGACCGCAGATGCGAGGTTGGATTTTTAAGTGGAATTCCGCAGAAGCGCACCTGGGACCGCAGGTGCGGTTTCACTGGATAGAGAGTATAAATACCAACCTTCGCGAAATTTGGGTTATTTCATCTAAGTTTTCATACGGATTTGAGCTTGAGAGAGGGTTTTGAAGAGGGAAATCAAAAGAACTTCGTGGAGGTAAGATTTTTGGACCTAAAACTCATTTCTATGGTATTATTTGACTGATTAGGGGCGAAATTTATGGATAATTAGTGACTAAATTGGAGGTTTAGGGCTTGGGAATTGGAGACTTTAAATTGAGCAATTGAGAGGTCATTTGTGGTTATATTTTAATGTATTTTATATGGGTAGACTCGTGGAAGGATAAGGGTTTTACTTTTGTGATTTTTATCGAATTCTGAGATGTGGGCCCGGGGGTCGGGTTTGGCTAATTTCGGGATTTGTGCTTAATTTTTATAATTTTTTAATGGGCTTCGTCTCCCTAGAATTTATTGATGATATTAATCTAGTTTTGGTTAGATTCGGAGCAATCGGGAGCCGATTCGAGAGGCAAGAGCATCGCAGATTAGTATTTGGGCCGGTTTGAGGTAAGTAATGACTATAAATCTTGTCCCGAGGGTATGAAACCCCGGACTTCACATTTTTTATCGCTATTTGGAGTGCCGCACATACTAGATGACGAGTGTGTGTGCACGGTTGGGGGATTGTGACTTGGTCCATCCCGTGGCAACTATTAAGTTGCTTATTTGATTCTGCTTCATATGATATTCATGTTTTAATACTCTTATTATATTTTGGGTTGTACGCCATGTTTAGGGCCTTGTGCCGACCTGTTTGGACCCCTTGGGGGATGTTTACTGCTATTCCTCACTGTGTTGACTTCTGATTCACACTCAGTCATTTCCTGTTTAGCTGATTTCGAAACTCAGTCTCATTTACACTACTTTGGTGATATAAAATGATATTTTGGGTCGAGTACCCCGTTTATTTGATAGCCCGAGTGGCTTTGAGAGATTTATGACTGAGTCAGGCCGAGTACGTATGTTGTGAGGATATTATGGGATCGGGCTGCACGCCGCAACATGTTGCACTGTTTATGATATGTGAGAGGCCGAGAGCTTGAGTGATTATGCCACGAGATGGCTTGATATTAGCGCTTGGGCTGAAGGAACCCCTCCGGAGTCTGTACACCCCCAGTGAGCGCAGGTACCTACTGAGTGCGATTGCCGAGTGCCGAGTGCCGAGTGATTGGGAGGCATGAGTGGCTGTGAGGTTGCCCAAGGGGCTGATTACGAGTGATGGTGAGGTATGCTGAGGGACTGATTCTGAGTGATGTTATGCCTTAGGGGCAGTTTATGAAATATGTTTTTTCCCATATTCTCAAATGATTTTTACTGAAATCGTCTTTTAAGCGTGATGATTTAACGTATACACTGTTGGAAAGAAAGACTGTGCGTCATGTGATTTGATGACCTGATTTTATGTGTTTCTTACTGCTCAAACCTTATTTACTTTCATTACTACTGAGTTGTCGTACTCACATTACTCCCTGCACCTTGTGTGCAGATCCAGGTGCTAGGGCGGAGTGAGCTGTTTACCTGTTCTAGAGATTTCTTGGAGATTTGCGAGGTAGTTGCACATGTACGCAACCCTGCTTTCTCCTTCTTACTATTATAGAGTTTATTTTCCAGACTTGTATATTTTATTTAGATGCTCATGACCAGTGACTCCGGGATTTTGGGTTGTATCTATTATTCGGCATATCTTAGTCTGTTTAAAAATGCTTAAATGAAACCTTTATAAATTATCGGTTTAGAAATGATATAAACAGAAGGTTCTTTATGTTTTGAGTATTGAATTGGATGGCCTAGTATCGCGATAGGCGCCATCACGGCCGGGGTAGTTTTAGGGTCGTGACAAGTTGGTATTAGAGCCTAGGTTACATAGGACTCACCGGTCATGAGCAGGTTTAGTAGAGTCTTGCGGATCGGTACAGAGACGTCTGTACTTATCTTCGAGAGGCTGCAGAACCCTTAGGAAAAATCTCACGTTCTTGAATTCTTGTCGTGCGAATCCATTTATTAAGCCAAAGGCTTAACTCTTTAAAATTCCTTTCATGTGTTCGAATGCGAACGTGAGCGCTCGGTATCAGCTGTGCATCGATGTCTTGCGATCTCCATGGGTGAGGTGCGAGATGTGATTTTAGCATGTTGATAATGGGCCAATTTGTAGGACTTGATGCCGGGTTTTGTCTGTGGCTTGAGTGCCGAGATTTCAATTGTGTGAGCACGTGCATTTGGGACTTATATGCCCGTTCGTGTCCTTATTGATGGGATTTTGTTACTAGATGAATATGTGGTGAGTGTGATTTGATGGTGAAATGTGCTCATATTGTTTGATTGTGACAAAAAGAATTGGCCGGAGATGTGGCAAGGACTATTGAGTGTTTGACTTCTATCTTGAGTTGGCATATGGCCTCTAGTTGCAAGTGTATTGAAGGACCTCTCATGTAGTATAGTTGCAGAGGGAAATGGATCTTCCTGTTGATCTATGAGTTTTGGGTGATGTCTTCTGGGCTGACCCATGCCCCAGCAGGGTTCCTGCATTTGATGAATAGCGTATCTCAGCCGTATTTGGATTTCCTTTGTCATTGTGTTCATTGATGACATCCTGGTGTACTCTCATAGCCAGGAAGAGTATGCACAACATTTGAGAGTTGTATTGCAGAGATTGAGGGTGGATAAACTTGATGCAAAGTCCTCCAAGTGTGAATTTTGGCTCAGTTCAGTAGCATTCTTGGGGCACGTGGTGTCCAATGAAGGTATCCAAGTGGTCAGATGAGTATGGACCAGAAGCTCAAGATTTCTTTGACCACAACTCCAGTGTTAGTTCTGCCATCAACTTCAGGTTTTTATACCGCGTATTGTGATGCCTCGAGGGTAGGCGTTGGTCGTGTTTAGATGCAGAAGGATAAAGTGATTGCGTAATAGCTATGATTTTTGGAAGGGTATAGAGAGAGATCAGTTTGAGGCTAAGCAGGCGGGGCTATTTCCCGCGGGGTGTCCTGAGGTTGTGTGATCCTTAGGTAGTTTTGTAGCAAGTCCTCTTTTATCAGTAATTGATATATGTTGCAATTTGAGTTTAGATCGCTTGTGGAAGTTGGCATGACTATTACAATGGTGAATGCGAGGTTTGCAGATGATTTGAGACATTAGATAGTTGGTGTTATATGATCTTATGAAGGATTTAGTTGAATCTCCCTGCGGTATTGTGGCGGTGATAGCGTATGTGTGTTGATACCTAATTTTTTTTCGAAAATATTCTTAATTGCATATATACCTTCAAAATCATGCATTACTAGCAATTGGTATTTTGCCATAATTTTTCTATGTTTTATTAATTTGTCCAGTATTTTATTTCCAATAAATAATTATAAAACTGCATCACAAATGATTTCAAAAATATTTCTTGATTTAATTATTCCGTAATTAGCCAAATTGGAATATTCTGGCTATAATTGCAATGACTTTGTGATTATAGCCCAAACATATAATTTCGTACTATTTTTTACCAGAAGTTAGTCCTTTGTATTTTAAAATACTAAATAATCATTTTTAACTATTTTCTATGCATGAAATTCATTTTTTATAATTACTAGCTATTTTATAAATTATTTTAACTAATCGAATTGGGTATTTAACAAATAGCCCCATTTCATTTCAATTATAACCTATTTAAACTAGCCCAAATTCCTTAACTAAACCAGCCCAAACACCTAATTAGACCAGCCCAAATACCCAGGCCCATTTCCTAAATCCTACCGGACCCAATGCTGATTAAATCTTGGCCGTTGATCAATTTTGATCAATGGACCGGATTTGTTCTTTCCTAAATTAACCTAATGACCCGCCAAACCTCTCATTCACTCCTCACTCACCCGCCGTCACCCCTCTCCTTCTCTCTCAATACTCCCTCTGCCTAACCCTAACCCCCTCCGCCGGTTGCTTGCTCGCCGTTAGTAATGGTGGCTCACCACCACTCCTATCCCTAATGGCTCTCCTATGGCCGGGATTCTTGCTGTCTTGAGGTCCTCAAGGGGACCAGTGGCCGTTCACTCATCCCAGGGCCTCTTCTCACCATTCTCAGTCCACCATGGCTCGATTTAGTAAGATCGTCCTATTTTATTACTAAATCTATGGCTTCTAAGCCGGAATCTCTCTATCTCGGGGTTATCTCTCTCAAAACCCTAACTTCATATCTTGGCTCTTTAGATCTGTAACTAATTTAAGTATATTTGAGCTATTTTACTTTTTTTCTATGAAAACCTTTCTGATTTTCGAAGCGTCTCTTCATCTTCATAACTAAGGTTTTCTGAACTTCTCTTCAAAACGATTTTCTCTGATTTTTAAGTGTTATTCTATGATTTTTATTGTGTTTAAACGATTTTCATTTAGGTTCTCCCTTAACCTAACTAATTATGTTAAATACCCTAATTTTTTAGCTTTAGTTTTGGGTTCTGAGTTCATCTTTACTGTCTATTCGCTCAACTTGTCTATATGTTTGATTCTCTTGGGTTCTGCTTCGATTCATTTTTTACCCTAATATGTCCATTAGGGTTTCATATTTTCCGATTCCTTCTATTTGTGTTTGGGTTTATTTTTTTATTCATGGGAGTCTACACTATTTCCCTTAATCAGTGCTACTCTTTGATTCTTTGAATCCCTGATTTCCTGTGTTGATACTCTTTACTGATTTCTGGTTACCTTTTCCTGTTTTTACAACCTGTAAACTATTTTCTTACCTTATTATGTGATTGACTATATTATTAAATTGTTCCTTTTGATTGTTTCCTTAGTTAGACCTTATGTATCTAGCCCTAATTGCTTACTCTGTACCTACTGTGTTTGAATTATTTCCTTATTTGTTATGCTCCAGCTATACATGATTTCTTTCCTTACTTGTTACCTATTGTTTACCGTTTGAACTGATTCCCTTAATTAAGGGAAGACTTGGACTGATTTTACTCTAATTGATTCCGAGTTCCATAATCACTGTACAATTTTGACTCTTACCTTATTTACCTAGCTTTCAAAATACTATATATATTTCTCTCTTCTACTCTCATTACACAATCTCATACACACACGAACCCACATAGTTCACATCTCTCATACACTCAAAAGCTCTTCTGCTTTCTTTGTTACTTGCTATTGTTACTAAATTAGCCGACTGCAAGCCAAGGCTAATTATTACACTCTCCTGTTCTTCACTTTTTGTTTACTCTCTTTACTGGTATGTTCTGATTTCAATTCAAGTTCCAAAACCAATGTGTTTCTTCTACTGCTTCAGTTTATCATGTTATTAATCTGTTTCTGTCTATTGTTTAGCTTTTCAACATGTGTTTAACTTGTTCTACTTAGTATACTAGTTATGTCCTAACCCCTCTTGGGATCAACATGCTTATGAGCCTGTTTATTCCCTTTGTAGTCTGTCTAAATTTGACTCTACTCTGTTTTTGAATGTTTGTTTATTTTTTACCTAGTTTCTAGAATGCACCTGTTTGCAAAACAATCTGTTACCCTTAGTTTTTTTATTCTATGCTTAACTTGGCCTAGTACCATTATGTTCCAATTAGCAATTTTGGAATCCATGCCCTATTGTCTACTATTCCTTAAAACTTTTGTGCTTCTGCCTATTATGTGTTCACTGTATATGCCCTATGTGTCCCCCGTTCCCAACTTCCCTGTGTGAAAGTTTGTTGTTGAGCAATGTTGAATCTGATTGCTGTATGGTTGATCTGCTGTTTGTTTGACTACATTGTTCTTGTTCAAACTATTTTACTATTAAAAAAAGTCCTATTTTTATAAGACTTCTTCATTCAACTAAGTCTTTTTCAAACACTGCTTTCCTATTAAAACCTTTTCAAAACTATGTCAAGCACTCTCACTCTACTCTTAGGTCCTTAAGTTCTGCCCCTCCAGTGTGTGACTGCTTTGGGATCCCTCTGAACTCTAATGCACTGGAGCTGGCTCTTCCACACTGCACTTACTCAGTTCTGGTGATGAAATCTGGGTGTGAGCACTGCCCGGGATCCTTGAGGTCCTTAGGGAACTCTGACACACCCGGACATGAGAAAGGCTATAACTTTGGCATTTGAGGATATGGAAAGTTTGGTACATTTGGGCCTACTTCAAGCTCCCTATAGTTTAACTTCTTCTTTTCTATCTATTTATGTAATTCATTCAGGTGTTGGTTTGTAATAATTATTGTAAACAAATATTGAGGTTGGCTAGTGAAATGGGGAGTGTAGTTATATATTCTATCATTGGGTAGAAATCATGCCTTAGGCTTTTACATTCCCTATATATGCATTAGAATCCATGCTTAGGACCAACATATTCATTCAAACTATGCCAAACATGCATTAGATATCATGTCTTTAAGGCTTTCATGTTTACTGCTTTAACGTACAACATGTCCTTAATGCATCCGTATGCTTACCACTTAGAAATCCTGCTCTTAGGATAATTAACGTAAACTGTTGCTACATGCGCCTTCATAAATCGTTCTTAAAAACTTTGTAATTCTCTATGCATTTTAGAAATCATGCTTTAGGAATTTTGCACATCCCGAAATCATGTCTTAACCATTCTGCATTTTATATGGGCATATTAGATACCATGCTCTAGGATTTCGTTCGTATTTGCTTAGCCACGCCTAGTTTAAACTACTGATTCATGAAAAGAGGAATAAAATAATCTCGCATATGATTATCCTGTTTTAGATAAAACTAGTAACAATCCCTGCATTTTCGTAACACCTAGAACATCATGCTTTTAGGCAAAAACAACTTCTGAACTGTCTAAAGGTTAACATGCTTAAAATCAGTAGGCAAACTGATTAGTGCCCTGCTTATGAGTTTATGAAATAAAGTTGCATATTACTGTGCATTGATATTCACTTAGATATCCTGTCTTAGGATCCTGTCTAATAAAACTAACTCTTGTTTGTGTTTGAGACATTCTGATTATGTGCATTACTTGTGGAGGTAAATCTGGGCCTCATAATTGCGTTCCTGGATTTATCTAATTAGTCCTATTTGTTCTTGCCTGTCGCTTAGAATTTCATCTTTTTTTTTTAAAACCTTAGGGGTTTTGTCTAGAACTGCCTATATATAGAGGTCCTAAATTCCTCCAGGATCATTAAGAAGGGATGGGTAACAGCACGCATAGAGATCGCTAAATAAACTCACTTAATAACCACTAAGGGGTGGGGTAATGGGTAGATATGGATATGATGACCGATGCGCTAATGCCACGTGTAGCTCCTCACTGAGGAGTGATTACCGGGCATTGTATTGATGTGATCCTATAGGATAAACAACTTAGGACTCCCCTATCCCCTACATATTTGTGCTTAGACCATAAATCTTTCAAAACTTTATTACATATGTGTTCTTAGACTACGAATCTTTTTCAAAACCATTACTTGTTTCCATATGTATACTTTGACTGCCTATTTGCTACTTGCTTGAATCCACAAAGCTTGTTTGGCCGGGAACCACAGTTGTGGACTTTGAGGGGTGCCTGAGACCTTCCCCTTGGAGTAATTTCAAGCCCTTACCCAATCTCTGGTTATTCAATTAGTGTTATTATGACCCTTAATAGGTGCCCTAACGCACCTTAATTCGTTAGGTGGCGACTCTTCAAATCCTTCGCATCCCTTATCCCAAAAGAAAATGAGTTTTCCCAATAATGTCAAAAACCCTGACTAATCCGAAATGAGAGGAAAGAGGGGGGCGCGACAACATGGCGACTTTGCTGGGGAAGTCTAGGCTTTTACCATTACAAACCATTTTTTTGTGAATTCATCTAAGCAAGCCTGGTTTTGTTAAATACCTGCACCCTTTCCCTCTTCCCTTTATGTGCAATTAATTGTTTACTTTCCCAAGTATTTATTCTTTTAAATGCAACTGACATGTTTTTTTTTGTTTCCCTTTGTAACTGCTTTTCAATCATAACAGTTGTATTTATCACTTTCATAATGTGCGAATACATGGCAACATGTTTATTGTTGCATAATCATGCTCAACATCATATTCCACTCGTGCCTATACAAATCCTATAGCAACGCTTGATGAGTGGTTGTGCTATTTCATGTTATATCACCCCATAAATTTGGAAAGGCTTATTTGTGGTAAAACTAGTCAATCAGCGGTGCAGTCGACGGTTCCGTGCCTTTCCCCCTCAAGTTGTCCGCTTGAGGGTACCAATATAGACCCCCATAGTAACCTTACTCTGATTATAACTGTACATGCATCATGGTCAAACTTATTCGGGTTAATATTTTGTCCTCATAATAACCTTTAGGAAAAGACTTGTCCAAAAGCCCGCTGGGGTTTCCATAATCCCAACGGACGCAACCACGATATGTGCATTAATTTGGAGAAATAAGTGCCAATATGCTAATCACTGATGTATAAGTAGTTGAATCGGGAGGGAAAAGGGTCTAACCTTATCTATTTTGCAGAAAATGAGGCACGAAGTCCCCAGGTTCGACATGGTCCAAAGAATACCACCATTGGTCCTGGATTGGTGGGAAGACATTTCGCCAAGTGACAAACACCATATGAAGAGGGTCCTCAGAAACTTACCCTATTTACTGGATATCCAACCGAACAATATGTTGATCGAAGCAACCACTATGTTCTGGGACAGAGAAGGGCCAGTGTTCCGTTTTGGCAACATAGAAATGACCCCCCTCTTGGAAGAAATAGGAGGCTTAGCGGGATTACCTTGGGACAGTCCAGGTTTGTTGGTGCCGGAAAATCGTGCCGCTAGGGGGTTGCTGAAAATGATGGGTTTGAAAAAGAATGATGATTTAGAGTGCCTGACATAGTCCTACATACCTTTTGACTATCTCTACGAACGATACGGCCATAGCAAATCCTATCGTATCTTCTACGATGAAATTTATAGTATTTCCAATCCGTATTAGAAAATTTATATTTTTTATAAATAATCAAAATTTATAAATACCGATCAACGTTTTTTGGTAAATTGGACAGGGCAGCCTACTTACTGACCAAAGTTTGTCGTTAATGTTGAATTTTTGGGAATTCAATGTGCATTAACGGACCAACATTGGTCAGTATTTTGCAATTTAAAGTGTATCAAAGTATTGGTCAAGGGGTATTTTCTACAACATCATCACCATCTAATGAACTTTCATCTACAAGACGGTTGATGCGTGGCTAGAATTCATGGTTTAAAGCATTATGTGCCTTACATTTTATGTACGTTAATGATAGAAATACACGTCATATGTGCATAATGGAGTCTATTTCATGTGTAGGTGAATTGGAGATGGAAGTCGAGCTAAATGGATGCATAAACGTCAAAAATACGCTCAAGAGTCGAAAAGGAGTGACCCGAGCTATAGCCGGGCGTTTGGGGCTTAAAGCCAGGCCTGCCCAGGGTATAGCTGGGCGTTTGGGGCTTAAATCCAGGCCTGCCCAGGCTATAGCTGGGCGTTAGAGCCCTAAATCCAGGCCTTCCCAGGCTATAACTGGGAGTTTGGGGCTTAATGCCTGGGGTCTCTGGTCCGGTCCAATCCGAGTTTTAAAGGTTTTAAGTGTTTCCGGTATGAATAGAAGTCTTCTACATGTTTAGGGTTTGTCCCAAACATATAAATAGACTCAAAACACAACTTTGAGGGAGGGGGGGATGCCATCTTTGGAGAGAAGATACACACATGATCATTAGGAAGCAAAGGATTATCAGTTTTCTTCATCTTTTTCTAGTATTTCAATTTATGCAACACTTATGCAATTGTTTGATTCTAGCATGAGTGGCTAAACACCCATTGTTCTGGGGTTGTGGTTTAGCCATGAATATTGTTATTCGACATTAATTTAACCTTGATTATAGTTCACCCAATATATGGTTGTTTCTTCAATCCGGTGTTTAATTGCTTAATTGTTTGGCCAACAATTAGGTTCTATATACTATCTATGTTATGCTTGGGAAAGCCGTATATAGATTAGAGAAGAATTGAAGAGAGCGCGATCTTAACCCTTCAGGGGAGCGGATTTGTGGTTAGGATAGGAATATACCTAGTCACCGTGCTTAATTAAACATCGTAATCTTAGTGCGTTCTAATAGATTAATTTCATAGGAATATAGGCGTTAATCTATTGAGAATAGGCGAGTAGTACTTCGGGAGAAGGCTATGAGAGCAATTATCGATTAATTGGCAATCATGAGTGAATTATATAAAGGGAAGAGTTAATTAGAATGCAATACGAGTGGTGAATGGATCACAACCCTGGAATATTTGTCTCTACTGAATACACACAACAATATTCTTGTCACTTGATAATTAGTTAGTTCATAGAAGCGTAGTATAAATTAGTTACATTCCTGGATTTTTTTTTTGGCTCGATTAAATAACAATTAAAGTAATTCAGCAAGTAGTTTACGCAACTCCCTGTGGGTTCGACATTCGATTTAACATTATATTACTTGCTACGACCACGTATACTTGCGTGTGAATTTTGAGACCAACAAGTTTTTGGCGCCGTTGCCGGGGACTTGAATATAGACTACTTTTTAGTTATTTGCTTTAATTGTTTATTTCATTGAGTCCAACGTCACATGATTTTTTCTCTAATCTTAGGAACTTCGAGTGAATGCGTAGGGTCAGAAGCCAGGAAAGACTTAACGGCTTTGACCCCGAACCCGAGAGGTCATTTCATAGGAGGTTGCGAGAAGCAAGAGATACAGACAATATTCAGGACTTCATCCGATTTCCTGTGAACATGGCAGAGGAACAACACATGGCTGTTCAGGAGGTGGCAATGCCCAGTATTGCGAATGTTACCTCCAGCATCGTGAAGCCCAGAATCACTGGGCACTTTGAGCTGAAGTAGAGCATGATCCAACTACTTCATGCAAACGGGCAGTTTTTGGGTCTTCCACATGAGGATCCACAGCAGCACATTCTGAACTTCTTGGAGATTAGTGATACTTATATCACTAATGGGGTCATGCCAGATTATGTGAGGCTCACACTTTTCCCATTCTCTATATAGGGCGAAGCAAAGCGATGGATGAAGGTAGAACCAGCTAATTCCATCACAACATGAAATGATTTGGCGAGAAAATTTCTGGCAAGGTTCTTCCCTTCAGGAAAGACTGCAAAGATCAGGAGTGAGATAGTCTCCTTTAGACAGAAAACGGGTGAATCGTTATATTCAGCATGGGAATGGTTCAAAGGGCTACTCATAGACTGCCCTCATCACAATCAGATAAACGAGGTGTTAGTTCACACTTTCATTAAGGGGATCCATCCGCAAACAAAAATTGTGGTAGCTGTAGCAACCAGAGGTCAGGTGTTGGAGAAGAATTATGATGAAATATTTGCATTACTAAATAAATTTTCCAAAAGCAATCCAGACTGACAAGGTGAGATGGGGAGAAATGTGGTTCAGAAGTCACCAGGGGTTCTTGAAATAGATGTTGTCTCAGAATTATCAGCTCAGATCTCTACATTGACTGACCAAGTCAATCAGATGAACCTGATTATTAACAAGCAACAGGCCCAGCCAGTGCAACCAGTTCAACAGATTCAGGTATTTTGTGAAGTTTGTGGAGAGGGTCACATGAGCAATCTATGCCCAGCAAATCCAGAGTCTGTATATTTTGTGGGTAATGTAAATCGAGGCCAAACAAATCAGTATGGGGACACGCACAATCCCAACTGGAGGAACCACCCAAATTTCTATTGGGGTGGAAATCAAGGCAATGAGAATCAGTATCGGCCTCAAGAACCTCAACAACAATATAGACCACATCAGGCTGAACAATCATCTAGCTTTGAAGAGATTATGAAGAGAATGATGCACGACCAACTGCTTTCAATCAGAAAATAATGGCTGATCACCAGGACCAAGCAACAATAATGAGAAACTTGGAACGTCAATTGGGGCAACTTGCCAGTTCCTAAAATACCAGACCATCAGGAGCTCTTCCTAGTGATACTGAGCANAAGCTCCAAAAACAAAGAAGAATACAGCTCATCCTGGAGGAGAATTAGTTCCCAAGCCAGTTGAGGGGAATGAGAAAGATGATAAAGGACCCCGACCAGTAATTGAAACAAGGCCACCACCTCCGTTTCCACATAGACTGCAGAGGCAAAAAGATGATGCTAAGTACAAGAAATTCCTAGATATGTTGAGCCAAGTGAGTGTGAATTTGCCTTTGGTGGAAATGTTGCAAGAAGTGCCTAAGTATGCGAGGTATCTCAGAGATATTGTGGAGAATAAATGAAGACATGCAGAGTTTGAAACAGTTGCACTCACTGAAGAGTGTAGTGCCAGAGTTCAGAGTAAACTTCCTCCTAAGTTGAAAGATCCTGGGAGTTTCGCAATTCCTTTGTCTCTTGGAAAATAAGAAGTTGGTAGAGCCCTGTGTGATTTAGGGGATAGTATAAATTTGATTCCATCTTCTTTGTTCAAGAAACTCGGATTGGGGGATCTTAGACCTACCACAATCACCTTACAGTTAGCATATAGGTCGCTAATTATGCCGGAAGGAATTGTTGAAGATGTGCTAGTTCGAGTGGGAAAGTTTATTGTTCCCGCTGATTTTATTGTGCTTGATTATGAGGCAGATGAGGAAGTGCCCATTATTTTGGGGCGACCATTCTTAGCTACTAGTAGACCAATTATTGATGTGAGGGCAGGGAAGTTAAAAATGAGAGTTGACGATGAAGAGGTCACTTTTAATGTTTACAAGGCATTTAAACTCCCAAAGCATTATGAGGACCTGTGCATGATTACCGTGGTCGACGTGAAGGGGATAGAGCAGAGTCCTTATGAGAATGGCAGCGATCCAGAGGAGGTGGTGTTGCAAACTGAGGGTGTAAAGATAATTGAGAAAAGAACCAGAGATGAAAAAGGAGACCCGTTAAGAGCGTGCAAAAAGGCTAGGCTTCATGGGAGAAAGAAGAAGAGAAAGCGCCCAGCCTGAGCAGAGTAGCAGAGTCGTGCCACGATGTTAAATAAGGCGCTTGTTGGGAGGCAAACCATCCTGTATATCTATTCTATTTTTCATTATTTTTTTTAGTGTCAGTTTTGTGTTGTTTTTATTTTGCAGAGTAGGGGAAGTCTGAGTACCCAAAAATTTGAAGCTGAGGGGCATGTTTGAGCTTAAGTGTGGGGTCATCCCGACTCTAAAGATTGAGAATCATGTCCGAGCTAGGCCCGAGAGGGTCTCAGGGAGTATTTCTCACCCTTGTTTTAATGTTTTTCTTTGTGGTCATGCATCGAGGACTATGCATAACATAAGTGTGGGGGTGGGGAAACTACTTTCTGAGGTGTAATTGTATAAAATTATTGTTTTTTAGAAAAATCTCAGACTTTTCCCAACGATGGATCTGTTGGACAATTTTCTTCAGGGATAAAGTCCGATTTAAAAACGCCAAAAAGATTTTCTTTTAATTTTTAGGATAGTTAGGTAATATCCTTTGGTTTTTCTTTACCGGTTCTTTTCCAACGGTGTAACTTGAACCGGACACTTTAAATTATTTTTTTAGAGTAGTTAGGAAGAAACTGAGCAACTTAGAAATATCCATTGACATGTTTGATGCCGGCATATTAGGTTATGACATACATGCTGCTTTCCCTTATATTTGGTTTGACATGTGATGCCTGAGAAAAAATAAATAGCTTATTTTGTGACGCCTTAGCTCAGTTGTTTGACTTGTATGCTACATAGTGTAATATTGCTTAATTCTCTCAATTTTGTGTGCTTGCTTGACTTGAGAGTTGAATAAAACCGTTGTGATTGAGCCATGTGCAATGTGTGAGGTTTAGTGATTTTCTATGCTATCCTGTGTAGTCTAGAACTTGCCCCGTGTGTTAATCGAAGCAAAATTGTAGGTTATTCTAGTCTAAGAGATGACGTAGGCATGTTCTTGCTTGATCATGGATGTGCTTGTTACATAAGAATTACATTTCCATTGCTAGCCCCTTTGAGCCTTTAGACCTTTTCTTTGGTACCCACATTACAAGCCGTAGCCCTATTTTGTTCTCAAATTGAGGTTTTTGCACCTTTTCCTCCTAAGGCACTTAGTCGCTAAAAGAAGTAAGGTGAGATATTGGGGATAAACTTTTGAGTGGAGCCATGGAAAGACCTGTTAGTGCACTAAGAATTGTATTCAAAAGTCACTAGCCATTGAATTTTCATGTATGGAGTGTGTGTAGGAAAGAAAAAAAAAGTGATAGTAAAAATATGTACAAAAAGATAAACACCTCCAATTTTTGGTAATTTGTGCTAGTGAAAATATAGAAGTGCTTAATTAAAAAAGGGCTATGTTGAATATGAATTGTGGCAAGAGAATTTGTTGAGAAGAATATGTGTTGATTTGTGAAGGTAGTGTATTAAAGTGCTTAGGAGGGTTAGTCACTATTCCTAAATATATCCTACCCGTCCCTTAGCCTACATTACAACCTTAAAAGTCCTAATTGATCCTAGATTTGGATAACTTGAATTAGTGGAGATCTACACTAGGGGCAAGCTTATGGTACGACCACGTGATGCATATGAATTATTTGTGAGAGTGAGGGAATTTGTTCAATTGTATGATGTCCTTAAAATATGTTCAAAAGCATATTTGAATGTGTGGACTAGTTATATTCACTCTTTTGTTGTTGGTGAGGGCACATGATCTTATGAACGATTGGTAGTGTTGTAAACTTTCTTGTTGAGTGGGTGCGTGAATTGAGAGGGCTTAGTGGTTGCAAGTTGACTCTTGAGGTTGGGTGGTTGCAATTAGGTTATTGGTATTATTGATTAAATTGTTATAACTGGGCATGTTTAAACAAGGGAAAGAATGTGAAATTTTGTATGTTCATACTTTTGATTGCCGGTATCGATCATAGTTAAGGGGTAATGTGTGTGATTGAAAAGTAAAATACTCCTTGTTAATGAAATGTGTACGTGTTGAAGGGTAGTAGATTGTCCCATTGCTCGAGGACGAGAAAGAGTCTAAGTGTGGGGTGTTGATGCGTGGATAGAATTCATGGTTTAAAGCATTATGTGCCTTACATTTTATGTGCGTTAATGATAAAAATACGCGTTATATGTTCATAATGGAGTCTATTTCATGTGTAGGTGAATTGGAGATGGAAGCCGAGCTAAATAGATGCATAAACGTCAAAAATACGCTCAAGACTCGAAAAGGAGTGACCCGGGATATAGCCGGGCGTTTGGGGCTTAAAGCCAAGCCTTCCCAGGCTATAGCTGGGCGTTTGGGGCTTAAAGCCAGGCCTTCCCAAGCTATAGCTGGGCGTTAGAGCCCTAAAGCCAGGCCTGCCCAGGCTATAGCTGGGCGTTTGGGGCTTAACGCCTGGGGTCTCTGGTCTGGTCCAATCCGAGTTTTGAAGGTTTTAAGTGTTTCTCGGTATGAATAAAAGTCTCCTACATGTTTAGGATTTGTCCCAAACATATAAATAGACCCAAAAACACAAATTTGAGGGGGGATGCCATCTTTGGAGAGAAAATACACACATGATCATTAGGAAGCAAAGGATTATCAGTTTTCTTCATCTTTTCTAGTATTTTCAATTTATGTAACACTTATGCAATTGTTTGATTTTAGCATGAGTGGCTAAACACCCGTTGTTCTGGGGTTGTGGTTTAGCCGTGAATATTGTTATTCGACATTAATTTAACCTTGATTATAGTTCACCCAATATATGGTTGTTTCTTCAATTCTGTGTTTAATTGCTTAATTGTTTGGCCAGCAGTTAGGTTCTATATACTATCTATGTTATGCTTGGGAAAGCCATATATAGATTATAGAAGAATTGAAGAGAGCACGAACTTAACCCTTCAGGGGAGCGGATTTGTGGTTAGGATAGGAATAAACCTAGTCACCGTGCTTAATTAAACATCATAATCTTAGTGCGTTCTAATAGATTAATTTCATAGGAATATAGGCGTTAATCTATTGAGAATAGGCGAGTAGTACTTCGGGAGAAGGCTATGAGAGCAATTATCGATTAATTAGCAATCATGAGTGAATTATATAAAGGGGAGAGTTCATTAGAATGTAATATGAGTGGTGAATGGATCACAACCCTGGAATATTTGTCTCGATTAAATAACAATTAGAGTAATTCAGCAAGTAGTTTACTCAAGTCCCTATGGGTTCGACATTCGATTTAACATTATATTAATTGCTACGACCACGTATACATGCGTGTGTGTTTTGGGACCAACAACGGTATAGAGAACGGTCTTGTGGAGGGCTGGAAGAATGATCACGGGAAGGATGGGAGGAACGATCACGGGGAGGACGGGAGGAACGATCACGTGAAGGTCGAGCCTCTGGCAATGACTCACGAGACCGGGGAAACGGAAAAGCTACAGTAGAACGGAGAGTTTTCTAAGGCTTTCTCTTTCCTTCGCCGCTTCTAACTTGGATGTTAATCCTTGCCACTATCTCCTTCGTAGCCGAGAGGCTCTCCCTATTAAGAGGAAAATAATGCATCGCCTTCACAACGACCATATTCCCGCTAGAAAGCCTCTTGAAACGAGGTTTTTCGCAGAATTTACAACTTTCTAAATTTGCATCATCATTATAATATAACATGCAACCATCTTCACAACCATCAATTCTGATCGACGAAAGTCCTAACATAGAAAGCAATCTCTTTGCCGTATAGAAATCACCAGGTAAGTTGATCTTTGGGTCAACTAGTTCACTCATAAGGTCAATGAAAGAGTCCATGGCCGCTTGAGAAATATTTCAACCAGATTTGATACTTAGTAATCTAACTGCAACAGACAGCTCAGAGTGCGATTTCCTTCACGTAGTAGATGACTAGCTTCCTTTAACGGTTCATAAATACGTTTTGGATCACCATTATGAGTTTGTTCAACATTTTCATTGGCTCACTCAGTGCATCCCAAAAGCATCCACAACCATATCCCGAATTCTAGAATTATTATTTATATTCTCCACTGACCTACTACTTTCACCAACAACCATGCTATGAAATATTCCACGACTACTAGCGATCTCTCCATGATTAGTCCACACAAAGTAATTCTCTATAAACCCATTCCTATAAAGATGAATCTTAACTTCCTCCAGTTTTTTAAACTTCACACAATCACACTTGACACTAGGGAACCTAAGTCCTCCTTAAATTTGGTATGATGAAAGTGACATTGCATGTCTAATAAAGTCATCAACCCCTTCTACAAAATCCTCCCGCAATTCTCGCCGATTAGAATAATTCCTATTGTACATCCAACTACGATGTTCCATCTATACAAATAAATAAATAGAGATATTTCCATAAGTATTAGAACTACTTAATTTATTCTACAATCATATAATTAAATCATTTTTAGTTAATTAAGATAATTAATTTTTACTAATTACAACAAAATTAAATTATAGTAAATATTATTAATTATGATTTATTCAATTAAAACATAAACTATAAGTTTAATTCATAGCCAAAAGGTTCAACACTTATCCCTAAAAGTTCAATTCACATCCAAAAGTTCAACCATTACCGCAAAAAGTTTAATTCCTATCCTAAAAGTTCAACCCATACCCTAAACAATTCAATTAATACCCTAAACAATTCAATTAACCTCGCAAAAGATAAGCTCTATCCGAAAAGTTCAACACTTACTCCTAAAAATTAAAGTCATACCCTAAAAGTTCAATTCACAAGAACAAATCCTAAACACAATTCAATTCAAAGTTAAACATTCAACTCCTAACTAAATTACTTGTCACGACTCAAAATCATCTGTCGTGATGGCGCCTATCGTGAAACTAGGCAAGCCAATTACTCAACTTTATCAACATAACAAAATGCTTTGAAAAGTACGGAGGCAGTTAATTTTTAAGGAAAACCTTTTAAAAATAGAAAATAAATACGCAACTAAATACAATCTCTCCCAAAACAGGAGTGTCACTGAGTACATGAGCACCTACAACATATGAGGGTCAAATACAATGTTGAAAGAGTGAAAACTCAAATAAAAGTAAAGATAATGAAGGAGGGTCAAGGTATGCGAACGTCATGCAGCTACCTCGATAGTCTCCCGAGATCCTGACTCCACACTCAGCAGCCGCCGTGATCGTAAGCACCTCGATCTGCACACGACGTGCAGGGTGTAGCGTGGGTACAACCAACTCAATAAGTAACAAATCCAAAATTTGGACTGAAATTAGTGACGAACTCAACCGATATAGTTCAATACAGAAATAATAGTGCAGAAACGCAGGCCTGCTTTCTTTCGCAACCCAAATTCCACTATGGGTCATGATGGAGCCCAACGCCTCCCTCAGGAAAGCAAATAATGATTTACCAATTTAATTATCCATTTTAGTACTTTTGAAATCAAAATTTTTCCTTTATTAGAATGTATAAAATAGAATTTACAGAGTAAGTGAAGGTATCTGCACGAACCACAATAATAAATGATGAACCCCCGAAACCCGGTGTCACATGTACAAGAGCATTTTTCTAGGAAATATAACAAAAACGCAACATCTGTCCAGAATGAAAATACAACAGGAGGATATAAATTACTAGGATGGAGTCTGTAGGCTGCGGTTTGTAACAGGAAAATACAACCCACAATAAAGTCCCCGCAATAGATGCGCCTCTGCGCCCAACAGTCCACCATACATATATTTACTTGCACAAAAACTGCAACAAGTATAGTTTGGGTATGTAAATCAATGTGTACCCAGTAAGTATCAAGTCTAACCTCAAAGAAGTAGTGATGAGAGGTCGACATTGACACTTACTAAAGGTCTAATACAACAATATAATAAAAGCGTAAGAAGATATGAAGTCCACAACAATAGTGGGGTAAATCTGTAAGGTTTATAATCTTCCAATTATTTCTTTGAAAGCATAAGTTTCTCGATCTTGTGTTCTACATTAATATCTCAGAAAAAATGCCAAGTGTTAATACCAAATAAATAAGAAATACCTTAAACTGCTGGACTTCAATGGAAGGTTTATCATGTGAATATTCGAACTACTAGCGATAACGCATGATTCTACCGAGGTCATTAAGCCCAATCCAAAATAACGTGTACACTACCGAGGGACATGCGGAACGATTCGTAGATGCATCTATACTGCGGAGGCGTTCGGCCCGCTCCACAAGAAAGGAGGACACTTCATGAACCTCCGGAATGAGAAGCTATCACAAGGCTAACACGTAAGGATGTACAATTTCTATGATCGAGAAACTCGCACAAAAATTTAAGTACCTGAAATTTTGGTCTTTTACTATTTCCTCTAACAAATCCCAATATGATTCAGGTACTTCAATCATCAAAGGATGCAAACATTACAATTAATTCATGATTTGGGTCCTAAACTACCCAAACATAAGCATAATTAGTAGCTACGCACGGACTCTCGTCACCTCGTGCGTACGTAGCCCCCACAATTAGAAACAACATTTATTTAAATCACCTATGGAGAATATTTCCTCTTACAAGGTTATACAAGTGACTTATCTCGCTCCGATGTTCCATAACCGGCTCCAAAGCCTCTTATAGCACCTTAAACCAATGCCCGTCGGACCAAACCTATTCAAACAAGGTGAAAACCAATAAAAATATACTCTAATACTCACAGTAATTCAATTTATAACAATTTCCAACTCTGCTTGAAAGGTTAATAAAATTCACCCTCGGTCCCACGTGCCCGAATTCCAAAATTTTTCGAAGATAAACTTTACCCACAATATTATGAACTCAGATATATGACTTATTCCCATTTCACGCCCAATTTTGTTGTACAAATTCAAAAATACCAATTTCTAGGTTTTTCTTCAAAATTCTAAATTCCTACTAATTTCCATGCTTAAATCCACATATAATCCATGTATTTCACTAACATAACGTGGGGGTCACTTACCTTGCGTTAGATGATGATAATACCCCCTTGAAGAGCTCTGAAAAATCGGCCAAGCCGTGTGGAAAATGGGTGAAATGAACCCAAATCTCGTTTTAAAACGAGTCTGCCCAGGCCTGCTCCTCTCCGCGTTCGCGGAAAGGATATCGCGTTCGCGAAGACCAAAAATCTCAGCCTTCAAATTACTCTATGCGTTTGCGATCTCCTCGACGCGTTCGTGAAGCCGTGTGACCACTACCATTCGTGTTCGCAGGGGCTACTAGCCACGTTTGCAAAGGCTTAATGCTTGGCAGCCCCCAACTCTCCCTTCCTCTCCAATCGCGGCCTCCAGCTTGCGTTCGCGGCTTCCAGCTTGCGTTCTCCTAGGCTTCACAACTTCTGCCACGCATTCGATTCTCCCTCATCGTGGTGGCCAAATCCCAATAGCCCCAAAATTCCTCTTCGCGAACACATGAGACTCTTCGTTTGCGAATGAGGAAACCAGACACCAGCACAACAGTGACCAAACAAGGAAAATCGATCTGAAACCACCCCGAAACTCAACGGTGGCACCCGGGACTCCGTCCAATACATGACACGAACCTTCTCGAGGTTTCAAATCATATCAAACAATGCTAAAAACACAAATCGCACCCCAATTCAAGCTTAGTGAACCTTAGAATTTTTAACTTCTATATTTGACGCCGAAACCTCTCAAATCAAGTCCGATTGACCTTAAATTTTGCGCATAAGTCATAATTTGGCATTACGTAACTACTCCCACTTCCGGAATCTGAATCCGACCCCTATATCAAAAAGTCCAGTCCTGGTCAAACTTCCCAAAAATCATCAAATTTCCAACTTTCGCCAAATGACCCCGAAATGGCCTACAGACCTCCAAATCCACATTCGTACGCGCTCATAAGAACAAAATCATTATACAGAGCTATTCCCAGGCTTGTAATTCCCAACTGATATCGATAACATTGAAATACACTTCAACCCAAATTCGTGAAATTCTTCCAAAATGCCAAATTTCCACAATAAGAATTGTAACGCTCCCGGGTCATCCAAAACCCAATCCGGACATGCACCCAAGTCCAAAATGTAATTATGCAGACCGGATAACGGATATGAGACCCATTCTACGATCGCAGATGTGATCTGCAGGGGTATTTTTTCAAAATTTGACCCTGCCTTTTAGCCCATTATAAATAGATTATTTGGTTGGTTTTTTGTGGGACATCTTGTCTGAAAAAGAGGCTACATTGAGAGCATTGAATACACTATTGTTTTGGAAGATTTTGAAGAGAGAATCTTGTATCTTTGTAAACATTAAAGTTGTGGACACTAAATGAGTGTAATGTTAATGGGTGTTTACTATTGAATATATATTTATAATGGTTGGTTGATATTTATTCATTTCTCATGCTTCATTTAATGTTGGTGGTTGCAAACATTGACTAATGCCATTTCACTCTATCTTTACTTGGAAAAGTGGGTTAGGGTTTGATAGAATTGAATAGCAAAAACTCAAGTCCTTAAATCTTGTTTAATAGAATCGCTTAGGAATAAGTAGGTTCTTATTGGAATAAATTTGTTATTCTTAATTGCAACTCTTTTATATCTGGGAAAATCATAAAGAGAAAATACTACCTAACTATTGGGAAATATTGGGTAGTCATTTAGGAGCCATTTGCATATCAAAGGACCTTCCATTAGAAATATATCATATTAACACCGATAGCATTACATTCCATTGATGGGGACACAACTTTGGTTTCCTTAATCAAATTATTTACATTCTGACAACACAATAGTTTTCTTTATTACATATAACTACAACATTCTCTTTTAAGCTAATGGATATGATTACGACTTAAGTCAAGTTTCACACTATTCAAGTAACCTTTTCACACCTATTCCTTGTGGGATTCGACCCTAACCTAGTTGGGTTATTATATTTTTCATCGACCGCCTTACACCATTTATTCAGGTGTAATTTGAGCGTATCAAATTTTGGCGCCATTGCTGTGGAATACAATTTTGAAATTACTATTTAGTGTGTGATTTGCTTTAGGTCTCCTTCTATTCCATCACACTTTGCTTGCTTTGCTTGGTGTCACTAGGTAAACATGGGCGAGCCGGAAGAAGAAAATATTTTTGCGGATATAGATGAGTATATTGAGGATATAAGTGCCATTGTCCCTCCAAGAGTTGATGCTGCCATCTTCAAGGTGGAACACAGTCTAATCCTAATTCTCAAAGCAGTGGGGCTTTTCAGAAATTCCACCGACAATGATCCAACACAACATCTCAGAAACTTCTAGGGTGTGTGTGCGATGCACAAGCAGAATCACGTTTCAGATGATGCACTAAGGATGATGGTGTTCAAGTACTCACTAACCAGAGAGGCAAGGCAATGTATCCAAAATCTACCACCTAATTCCATTCATACTTGTCTCGATCTCATCCGAGCTTTCCTAGCTAAATGTTCCCACAAATCAAGAAGTCCGAGCTACGAGATAAAATTTTCTTCTTCAAGAAACTATCGGGAGATAATCTACATGAGGAATGGGATCGATTCAAGCTATATGTAGTGAGGTCTCCGAATAATGGTTTTCCGAACAACATCTTGTTGGAGCAGTTTTACATGGGCTTGGATCCTATGAATCAATCCATATCCAAAAATGCAGCGATGGATCCTTGATGGATAAAACATTTGCAAGGGTCACACAAATTCTTGACAAAATGGCAGAACATAACCAAGCTTGGTACTCGGAAGACACTACGGGTGGAATTGCATATGGTACTTCTTCCTTGACCAACATGATTAAGGAGAACCAGGAAAGAGATCAAGTAATTGCCGGGCTTTCTACTAGCATCGATGTGTTGACTAAGGTGTTCACTGAAAGCCAAACAAAAAAGGTGAATGTTGTAGAAGATGTGCAACCCTTGTCAAATGAGGATTACGAGGAAGAAAATTGTGTCAACAACTCTCAAGGTGGATACCAAAGGCAACCCTGCCAAGGTTCAGGACAACAAAACCAATGGAGGTCTAACCCGCAAGGGCAAGGCCATCAACAATGGCGAAATGGTCAAAGTAGTTCAAATCAAGGTAATTGGAGTAACAACAACATCAACTATTCAAATCGGGGTTCAAACACCTATGTTCCACAAAAGGGGAAATATTCTAACTATTCGCATTGGAAGGAAAGTTCTTGAAGTGAGTCCAAATTGGAGAACATGCTCGAAAGGGTATTGCAAAATCAAGAAAGATCCGACACTTCAATGAAGGAGCTTGTGGGTTCTCACACCGCATCAATACAAAAGTTAGAAATTCAAATGAGAGATCTATTAAGAGAGCAAAATCCGAAGCAAAAGGGCACACTCCCAAGTGACACAATAGCAAACCCAAAAGGTAATGGGAGTTGTCCTACTTCTCATTGTATGACAATCACAAATCAAAGCGGGAAAATACTTCAAGGATAGAATGAATAAGTGGTCGAAGTGGAAGATCCTGAACAAGAGGTTGAGGCACAAGTTGAGGTGCCAATTGTTGTTGAAGCTGAAAGACTCCCAAAGGAGGTGAAAATTCAAGAAGTGAACCGTGAAGAGATTAAGGAAAAGGTAAAAGAGACACCAAAAGATCTAGCACCGATTCCTAGACCTCCCCTCCTTTCCCTCAAAGAGTTTCTAGGAGGGTTGACGATAGCAAACTTGAGAAATTCTATGATATTCTCAAGCAATTATCGGTGAACATTCCATTTGTGGAAGCATCTTAAGAGATTCTGGGTTTTGCTAAGTACTTAAAGGACTTGACCACAAAGAATAAAACCACCCAGAATGAAGTGGTGAATGTGACTCACCGGGTTAGTTCCATCATTGCAACAACCACCATTCAAAAGAAAGAATACCCAGGAGCTTTTACCATTCCATGCACTATCGGGTTGCACAATTTTGCACGAGATCTTTGTGATAATGGGGCCAACATCAACTTAATGCCTCTTTCTATGTACTAGCAAGAGGGGTTAGGTATGCCGAGGCCTACAAGTACGAGGTTGAAAATGGCCGATTGTTCAATAAAGAGACCGATGGGGATTGTTGATGATGTTCTTGTGAAAGTGGGGAAGTTCCTCCTCCCTGCCGACTTTGTGATCCTTGATTGTGATGTTGATAAAGAAATCCCTATCATCTCGGGGAGACCATTCCTTGCTACCGGAAGAGCACTCATGGATTCTGAATGAAATGAGATCAAGTTCCGAGTTAATGACGAAGAGGTTACCTTTCAAGAAAGTAAGGGTATGAGATTGACACATGCATATAAAAGCATCTCAATCATTGATATTGTTGATGATATAGAGGACGTAATCGAGTTGAAAATGGAAGAAGAATGCCTTGGTGAGGCATTGGTGGCTATATTGGTGAATTTTGATGGTGAAGACATGGAATCGGTAAATGCATTAGAAGATCTTGGGTCCTACACTTATGCACCAAAGAAAATTTCTCTTAACTTAGAGAATAGAGTCACTCCTCCCGCTAAGCCTTCAATTATCGAGCCGCCATAACTTGAGCTCAAGCCACTTCCACCGCACTTAAGGTAAAACTTCTTGGCTCTAATGAAACTCTACCTGTAATCGTTTATTCTTTGTTGAATGATATGCAGGTTGAACACTGTTGAATATCCTGATGGAGCACATACAGGCCATTGGGTGGACAATAGCGGACATATGAGGGATTCCCACTGTAATTTTTGAGCACAAGATATAACTGGAGCAAGAGAGAAAACTTAGTGTGGAGAATAAAAGAAGGTTAAAACCTTCCATGCAAGAGGTGGTGAAGAAAGAAATCATAAAATAGTTAGATACCGGGGTAGTCTACCCCATTGCCGATATCCCTGGGTGAGTCTGGTGCAATGTGTGCCGAAAAGGACGCATGACCGTGATTCAAAGCAAAAAAATGAGCTCATCCTAACGAGGGCGATGACTGGGTGGAGAGTTTGCATGGACTATCGGAATCTTAATAGTGCTACTTGAAAGGACCATTTCCCTATGCCTTTTATTGATCAAATGCTTGACCGACTAGCAGGAAGGTCATTATATTGCTTCTTGGATATTTATTCTGGATATAACCAAATCAACATCACCTTAGAATATCAAGAGAAGACAATATTCACATGCCCATATGGAACCTTTGCCTTTAGCCGTATGCCATTTGGGCTATGCAATGCCCCGACTACCTTTCAACGGTGCATGATATCAATCTTCTTGGAAATGGTGGAGGATTTCTTAGAGGTGTTTATGGATGACTTATATGTATTTGGTGACTCCTTTGAGCATTGCCTTTACAACCTAAGACAAGTTCTCAAAAGATGTGAAGAAACCAACCTTGTGCTGAATTGGGAAAGGTGCCACTTTATGATGGATGAGGGCATTGTTCTGGGCCACAAAATTTCCAAGTCAGGCATAGAGGTTGATAGGGCAAAGATCTAAATCATTTCCAAGATTCCTCCTCCCACTTCGGTAAAAGGTGTTTGGAGCTTTTTGGGGCATGCCAGTTTTTATAGGCGTTTTATCAAGGACTTCTCAAAAATTGCAAGTCCCATGTGCAAGCTCCTTGAAAAAGATGAAAAGTTAGAATTCAATGAGAAGTGTCACAAAGCTTTTGAGGAATTGAAAGCAAGGCTCACCACGTCACCTCTTATTGTCACACCTGATTCGTCTCTTCCATTTGAACTCATGTGGTGATGCCAATGTTGTAGCTATTGGGGAGGTACTTGGTTAACGGCATAACAAGATCCTTCATCCTATCTACTATTCAAGCAAGACACTCTATGGTTCACAAATGAATTAAACTACGACTGAGCAAGATATGCTTGCCATTACTATGCTTTTGAAAAATTTCGAGCCTATTTGTTGGGGTCCAAAGTGATAGTTTACACCGATCATGCCGCTCTCTGCTATCTTATGGTGAAGATGGATGCTAAACCAAGATTGATTAGGTGGGTTCTTTTGTTACAATAGTTTGATTTTGAAGTCAAGGATCATAAAGGGACATCGAATCAAGTTGCGGATCACCTATCAAGGCTTGAAGAGGCAGGGAGACCAAAAGAAGATCTTGAAATTAATGATGCCTTTCCAGATGAGCACATATTGGCATTTTCTAGCACCTGCACTCCTTGGTATGTCAACATCGCTAAGTCTTGGTTAGTAACCTTATTCTCGATGAATTGGAAGCTTATTAAAAGAAAAAGTTCTTGTGGGAGTGTAGGAAATAATATTGGGACGAACCCTTTCTGTTTCAGATTTGTGCCGATAACATCATTCGGCACTGTCTTCCAGAAGATGAGGTAATGCAAATTCTCAAAGCATGTCATGACTCCCCAGTTGGGGGCCAGCATGGTGGAAACCATACTGCGGCGAAAGCGCTTTAATTTGGCTACTATCGACCATCGATCTACCAAGATGCAAATCAAATGGCCAAGGCATGTGATCAATGTCAAAGACAAGGGTCAATTTCTAGAAGACATGAGATGCCCATGAACTTTGTATTGAAGGTCGAGATCTTTATTGTGAGGGGGATAGAATTCATGGGTCCCTTTTTAAGCTCTTATGGTATGGCATATATCTTGGTGGCAGTGGACTATGTCTCCAAATGGGTCGAGGCAATTACCTTGCCCAACAATTAGGCAAATAGTGTAACCGCTTTCTTGAAGAAGAACATTTTTACGCAGTTTGGTACCCCAAGGTCCATCCTTAGTGATGGTGGTTCTCACTTTTGCAACAAGGCTTTCACTGGGTTTCTCGAAAGTATGGAGTCAAGCACAAGGTGCACACCCCTTATCATCCTCAGTCAAGCGGTCAGGTTGAAGTTTCTAACAGGGAGATAAAAAACATCCTAGCAAAAATTGTTAATGTAAATAGGACTGACTGGTCAAGGAAGCTAGATGATGCATTGTGGGCATATCGCACAACATTTAAAACTCCCATTTCCACCTCACTATACCGGTTGGTTTTTGGTAAGGCGTGTCAGTTGCCAGTAGAGCTTGAACACAGCCATTTGGGCATTGAAAAAATTGAATTTTGACTGGGCTGAAGCTGCTAACCTAAGAATGACACAACTCAACGAGATGGAAGAATTCCATCTTCATGCCTATGAGAGTGCATCCATGTACAAGGAAAGAATGAAATTTGTTCATGACAAGAAGATTTTGAAGCAGGAATTCAAATCCGATGACTTGGTCTTACTCTTCAATACAATACTCAAGTTATTTCTCGGCAAACTCAAATCCAAATGGTCTGGCCCGTTCAAAGTTGTGAATGTGTCCCCCTATGGCACTATTGAACTGGAGTCTGAGGACGGGACTCTAACTTTCAAAGTAAATGGACAAAGGGTCAAGAATTACCTCGGAACCACAGGTGAAAGGCACTTGGTAGAACAATTCGCACTCAAGGATAGTCCTACACCAGCCCCCACCACTGATTAGCCAAAATGGGGAGAATATCGTAGTGCCGCGACGTTAAATCAAGCGATTCTTGGGAGGCAACCCATGTGTGGTAACACTTTTTGTTAGATTTTAGTTTTTGTAGGTTTAGTTGTTAGTGTTGAGCAGTTTGATGTGTGTGTTAGAATGCAGGTAACCAAAAATACAATGAAACAGGGTGCAAAGGGCGAGAAAAATGAAGGAAACCAGGATCTGTGGTCTGCGACAACATATGTGGTTGCATAATAGCTTTGCAGACCGCATAGGGGTCGCACACACACCCAAAAAAAGCATTTTTCCCTAAAAAATGCGGTGAGATTTTTCTTTCTGCGGCCCGCATAACGATTATATGACTGCAGAATCAACCGCAAAGCGGATTTGCCTCATGCAGTCACTAACTCATCGCATAGTACATATGCGACCACATAATTTGTTATGCGATGCACTTTTGCACCTTAGAATTCCCAGGTATTAAACCCTAACTCCCTCCACATTTCAATGGCACACTCACATTCTCACACACACAAGCACCGCACAACACAAAAGCGAAGATAAAATCAAAAAAAAAAAAAAAGGAAGAACAAGAAAAAGACCAAAAACATCGGATCAACAACATAAAATCACAAAAAGATAAAAAGGAATTGCAAAGAAAGGGGTCACCTGGTTCATGTTTTAGGACGAGTTCTTCAACTACTCTTCTATATGGTATATATATTTCCACCCTTTCTCTTGATTAATCATGTTGAAGAAGACCATGTGCTTACATTCCCCTTCCCCCTTCTTCTTAATCCCTTGATGTGGGTATTGATGTGTGCTTAATTGATTCGAGAATCATTGTTTGGGGGGAAATTGATGTTGTGGGTAATCTGGATCTTGGGATTTAATCTACAAAATAGGAGTAGAGAACAAGGGTTGGGAAATTTTTCTACATACTAGGTGTGCAATATCTTACTTTAGTTGTTAGAAACTCTGTAGTTTAGTGGGGAGACTTTTTGAATAAGGACGATGATCTTTGCGGTGTGCATAACTGGTTTGCGGTCCCCAGAGTCATTGCATTTTGGTACCCTAGGCAGCCTTGTAAAAATAACTTGTGCGATTGGGTTTGCGACCGTAGAAGCATTTCGCAGACCGCAAAAGTGCCGTCGATCGAGGTAGTTAATTTGCCACATCTGGTGAGCAAAACGTGACCAATCTGGGGCCGCATAAGTTTTTCTGCGGCCACTTCTATGACCGCATTTCCTGCTTTATTTCTGAGGAGTGTATTCTGCGATGGGTTTGTGGCTCGCAGAGTTGTTATGAGATCACATAACTCATAGAAAATACTTCTTACTTCTTTTATCTTCTCTGAATATGTTTCCCATGCTATATCAACTACACACTCATTGATTCATTGATAGGAATGACACTAAAAAAATCTCTCGCACTGCAACCAGCTCCCTCTTGAGGAAAGAAACGGGTTGCTGCCCTGAGCCAACTGGCACAACAATCCAAATGCCCAAGGCCTGAAACAGCCAGAAGCATATATGAGCACTCCTCTTAGTCTGAAGAGGAGGAGGCACATACTGATCTTATGCCATACGTTGACCTCCATGTTGAAACATGCCAGAAAAGTGGTGAAGATCTCAGGTTTGGGGTTTCCGGCTCTTGGAACCTGCACAGAGGTGGCTTAGCAAAGAGAAAAATCATTGAAGAGAAGTAGCTAGTCTTGAACGGTTTAAAATAACATTACCCTCATGTGTGTGAAAATATTAAAAAGTGGAAATGAGAGTTCTTCACTCAAGTTCCGGGGGAGTACAACGAGACACTCGTTAGGGAATTCTATGCTGTTTATGTTTCCTACAAGAATGCTGAGCAGAAGTGAAATTGTGTAATCTTGCAGTCTGTCCTAGTTCGAGGGGTCCAATTGCTCTGTGATGCCGCGTCAATCAACGATACATAGTTTGAGGATTGGGAGCCAGGAACGGCTGAATATGATACAAAACTTGCCAATAAGGAATCCGAGTGTGCTTGGGTCGCCTCCGTCATAGCCAAGGTAACTCTGTCCTGGATAGCCCTACGCCAAAATATTCTCAAGAGGGATCTCACCCAGGAAGGTTGGTATTGGCTCAGTTTGGTCTTCTCTCATCTAATGCCTTCCAGGAATGAAACCGACATAAGTATCAAGTAGAAAATCCTCATTGCATGCATCATGATGGGTATCAAATGTAATGTGGGAGAGATTATATTCCGTGAAATATGAATCAGAGCAAATCAGAAAGAAACATCGCTCCCCTTCCCATGCTTGATCAGTGCCTTGTGTAAAGCTGGGGAAGTTCCTCCTATCCCCAAGCATGACCGCATCGAAAAAGATGTTCAAGATATTTCCTTCACCGGATCAATGATGCCGCAGAAAAGGTGATAGACAACCCACCAGATCCTTCACTCACTCCTCCTACAGACTCAGCAGCACCTGGTGCTCCCTCACTAGTTCACACTCCTTTCATACCAGTCACCTCCACATCCACTCCCATACCAGCCACTACACAACCACCTGCTTCCTTACATACACTCTCAAAGCTTGGTCTACTGGCACAACAGGCCAATGCCAAAGTAGACTGACGGACGAAAGAACTTCCAGCTCTCATCCGGTAAACTGGCCCCTAAACCAAACCTCAGTGATTGTTCTTCAAAAAACATATCAATCTTATGAAGATCGACTCAAGCAATTTTAAGTGCGCCTTAAGAGGGTCGAGCAAGGCGAAGCTGGAGATATGCCTCAACTCCAAAAGGATGTAGCTGAGCTGAAGTGAGAGTTGCACATGATTAAAAGTTTGGAGTTTGATTTGACCTTCCTCCTTTTGGACGAAGGGGAGCAAGGCACTGGTACCTCCCACATCCCGAGACTTGGCCTTGATTTAACAAACCTCATGATAGCTCCGGTGGACCATAGTACTGAGGCTTCACAAGCTCCGAACTCTGTTGTGCACATTGACACTCATTCAGAAGAGGAATTCGAAGGGTCTGAGGGGGAAACTGATGAGGGAGACACTGAGGAGGAGGAAAATGGAGGGATTCTTGAGGAGAATGATGATCAACGGGACAACAAAGGCAAAAAAATTGCTGTCTCTACAGATACACGGGGTGGGGAGGAAGTAGATGTGCAGAAAATAATTGCACATTCCCTTGCAGACATGGTCTCCAAGGCCACTCCCACAACCACACGATCATCACTGGGTGAGGCTAGCAACTCCCAGGTCCCAGGTCCCAGACCCAGCTTCACACCAGGTGTAGCTTCCTATTCTGGTCTCAGACGCCACTACATAGTCTGAGGTTCCACCTGTTGCTTATATAGTGTCAGCCTCCGACCCCATAGCTGCCTTGGATGTTCTAGCCCCTCCTAGCGCCTAGTGCACCCCAGGAAGCCCCTAAACTTTGCTCTTACTTTCTCAATGCATTGGGGACAATGCATGCTCTTTGGTTGGGGTCGGGGTAGTCAAAATTGTGTAAAACTTGTATATAAACTCTTTATTTTAATAGTGTAGATTTGTATATAGCAATTAATTCCCCTTGGTTTTCTTAGCCTTGTTCTTTTTCAAGGGTGTAATAGTAGAACCATGGGAGTAGCACAAAACGTTTTGACTTGTTTGGTGTTTTTTTCTAGCTTCAAGCATGTGATAAGTCTTTGTTGAATAAATTTCACCCTTCTAATTTTGTAAATAAATGATTAGTCATTCTTGTGAACTCGAGGCTCGCTCTTTGACTTTGTGCTTACTTAGAATCTCAAATATAATGTGATGAAGCTTTGAGTTGCCTTGAATTCACTTGAGGGCTGAAATTATGCCGAGTCAAACAGTTCATGCATTGTGAGTGAGTGAGGAGTTGTTTAAATAATGCATATGCTTAACTTGTGATGTCTAGAACTTGCCCGGTTGGTTTGTTTATGCAATTATCAGGTTAATGATTGGGTGTTGAAATGATCTTAGGTTCTCTTTCTGATTGCTGGCTAATTTTTGACCAAATTGACCTCCCTGGTATATCGATTACCCTAGTTACCCCCGTTGAGCCTTCAACCTTTTATTTGGATACCACATTACGAAACTTTACCCCTTTGTGAAATAATTTCCTCTTTTGAACCCATCCTCCCTTGAACGATTAAGAATGAGGCTAAAAGTCTAAGTTGGGGGTGCCAGCATTAAGTGGAAATTAGTAAGGTTTCTCATTGTGTGTAGAAGGAAAAAACCCTCAAAGTTGTATATATGAAGATACTCAAGCTCTAAAGGAAAAAAAAAGAAAAACATCTGTATATATATATAAAAAATGTGGAGTCTTGTTAAAACTGAAGAAACAGTTTTAGGTGGTTCTATGTCGGTAACTCGAGGTCAATAAGTGATATGTGGTAAAGAAGCAAAGTGTATGTAGAGTTCAAGGATGGTAGAACCACTACATTCCCAAATATTTGTCCAACCCGTCCCGAAGCCTTCACTATAACCCGTGAAAATTCCTTTGTGATCTACAACCATTTATTCCTGAGATAGAAATGAGTTAAAATAAGGGAAAACATATGGACTGATACTTGTAGCATTTAGCCTTCTTTCTGAGTGCAAGAGTGTTTGATTGTATCCCCTGTACATATTTGTTGAGTTGGGGATTTTTTTTGTTGTGAGCACACATGAATTGCAAGATTTAGCAAAAGTTAGGTTCTTGAAGTAGGATACAAGTGCACACTTAGCTGCGGGTAGCACTATGTCATTTTGCTTGAGGCTCGAAGTTTACAGGTTGATTATTCGTATTGCTAAATGATTGTGGTCTTCCACGAAGGGTGAATAAAAGCAGTTACATGCTTGTTAGCTGACAGTCAACACCATCTACAGTCACTGCTGTTTTGTGATATGTCAAAAATAGATTAGTATATGATAGGATGACTTTGTTTTAGCTGCTTGAGGACAAGCAAGAATCTAAGTTTGGAGTGTTGATGTGTCGTAGAATTTCATCACTTTTGATACTAATTACATAGACTTTTTCTCGTATTTTAAAGCATTTAAAGTTGTTTCCTATGTTGTTTTGGTGTTTTGCAGTATACCAGACTTGAAGAACCAAGAACAGAGAAAAGATGATAGAAACCCATAGAAGGGCAGAAATGCGGCAGGTTTGCAACCGCAAAAGTGATGTGCGGGACGCAAACCAAACAGAGACTTAAGCAGTTGTTCCAATTTTTGAGAGAGGAATATGTGGTCACATATTGCTTATGCAGACCGCATAATGACTGCATAAGTTCAAGAAAGGATTTTGTGAGAGAAATTTTGTGGCATAGTCTGCGATCACATAACAACATGCGGACCACATAACTATTATGCAATGAACAACTGGGCAACAGGGTATGCAACTATGCAGTGGATTTGCAATTATGCGGACCGCGTAACAGATCTGCGACCCATTCCGCGGTCGCATATGTGATCTGCAGGGGTAGTTTTGTCAAAATTTGACCGTGAAATTTAGCCCATTATAAATTAATTAGGGTTTTTGTGGAACATCTTGTCTGAAAAAGTGGCTACATTGAGAGCATTGAATACACCATTGTTTTAGAAGCTTTTGAAGATAGAATATTGTATCTTTGTAAGCTTTATGACTTCATTTTTTGCTTTGTTCTTGGATTCTAGTATGAGCAGCTAGTTTTAAATACTAAGGTTGTGGACCCTAAATGGGTGTCATATTAATGAGTGCTTACCATTGAATATATATATATATATATATATATATATATATATATATATGTATATAATGGTTGGCTGATATTTATTCATTTCTCATGTTTCATTAATGTTGGTGGTTGCAAACATTGACTAATGCCATTCCACTCTATCTTTACTTGGAAAAGTGGGTTAGAGTTTGGTAGAATTTAATAGAAAAAACTCAAGGCCTTAAACCTTGTTTAATAGAATCGCTTAGGAATAAGTAGGTTCTATTTGGCATAAATTGGTTATTCTTAATTGGAATTTTTTTATATTTGAGAAAATCTGTAACGACCAGGTAGGTTGTTTTGAGAGTTAGCGCCCCGATCCACTAATAACTATTTTCCCATGTCTATTTCTGCTTTTGGGACTTGTTGGAACATTGAGTGGTGAAATTCGGAGGGTTTTTGGACACAGTCCTTATATGTGAGTTTAAGCTTTAGAAATCGGACCGTAGTAGGAATTGTGGGAAGACGGGTCCGGAATGGGATTCCGTCGAATCCGTTAGCTCCGTTGGGTGATTTCGAAGTTAGGAGCGTGTTCGGAATGTGCTTTCGAGATCTATAGTAGATTTAGGCTTGAATTGGCGAAGGTTAGAATTTCAGCGATTCGACCGATAGGTGGAATTTTGATATCGAGCTCGGAATGGAATTCCGAGAGTGGCTATAGGTCCGCTGTATCATTTGTGACCTGTGTGTAAAATTTGAGTTCATTCGGACTAGTTTTGATGTGTTTCAACATCGGTTGTATATTTTGGAAATTTCATAAGTTCTTAGGCTTGAATCCATGTATAATTGGTGATTTTGTTGTTATGTGATGTGTTTTGGAGGCTCGACTAAGTTTGGGTAAGGTATTAGGACTGGTTGGTAAGTTTGGTTGAGGTCCCGGGGACATCGGGGATGTTTCAGATGCTCAACGGGTGATTTTTGAACTTGGAGAACATCTGAACCATTTCTGGTTCTGGTGTCTCGCACCTGCGATGGTCTTCCCGCAGGTGCGGAAGAGGGGCTCGCAGGTGCGGACTTGGTCAATTCAACCAGTCTCGCAGGTGCGGTTGAGATTCTGTAGGTGCGGAGCCGTAGATGCGGCCAATTGACCGCAGGTGCGGCCCCAGGCCTTTTAGTGGGTTTTCGCACCTACGATGGAATTTCCTTAAGTGCGGTCCAAGGGGCGCAGGTGCGGAAATCGCTGGGCAATTATATCAGATTCGAGGGCTTGAATTTCATAACTTCTAAAACCATTTGGAGCTCGGGTGTAGGCGATTTGGAGTGAGTTTTGTTGAAAAGCTTCATAGTTAACAATTCCTAACCATATTCCCTTTGTATATCATTAATCTATGGCTAATTAAGGGATTTAGGTGAAAAATCATGCAAGTGGGAAGAAGTTTCCCTAGGTAGAAAATCCGAGAATTTAATAGGATTTCGTCGTCGGTTTTCGATGATTCTTGTTTGTGTGAGTTCGTGAGTGAATGGGTGTTCTAAATTTGTAACTTTCACTCGATTCCGAGACGTGGGCCCGAGGGACTTTTTGGGCAATTTTCCTAAATTTGCGTATTATCATCAAACTTATTAGCTATTTTGATTTCTTAAACTGATATTTGCATTATGCAATCAAATTGAATAGATTTGGGCCATTCGGAGTTGGATACTAGTGGCAAGAGCGTGGTTTCGAGTTGAGTAGCGCAGTCGAGGTAAGTGGCTTGCCTAACTCTGTGTTGGGGACTTCCCCTAGGCTATTTTTAATATTGTTTTATGTTGATTGGGCGCCGTGTGCATGAGGTGACGAGTACGTACACGAGCCATTGTTGCTAAAACTCCATTTTCCCTTCGTGACTTAAATCATTTCACTCCTATTTCACTGATTCATGTATCGATTATGTAGTTTAGACTAGGAAATAGCATGCCTACCTGTCTTACTTGAATTTTCCCTAGTTATTACTATATGTACCATGTTTAGGTAGTTTTATCCATATTTTTGCATGTGATTTTCCTGAACTACTTTAAATAAAAATTGTATCCTGTATTTGCACTGCATTGCATATTTAAATTGGGACTACTGACAAGATTCCGGGAGCTTTCCCCTGTACTGCATTGCATATTTAAATTGGGACTACGGATGAGATTCCGGGAGCTTTCTCCCTGTACTGCATAGCATATTTAAATTGGGACTACAGACGAGATTCTGGGAGCTTTCCCCCTGTACTGCATTGCATATTTAAATTGGGACTACAGACGAGATTCCGGGAGCTTTCCCCCTGTACTGCATTGTATACTTGTTACTGTGATATATGCTGTGCTGAGCCGAGGGCTCCCTGTTACTATTTCCTTTTAGCTCATTGTTTCTACTGATTTGTCTCAGCTTATTATATCTCTCTGTTTCATTTTTATACTTTTTTTTTGTTTACTATAAAAATCCAGTAGAGCCTTAACCTGACCTCGTCACTACTTGACTGGGGTTAGGCTTGGCACTTACTGGGTACCAATTTGTGGTGTACTCATGCCCTTTCCTGCACATGTTTTTCATGTGCAGATCTAGGTACCAGCGCTCAGTTCCGTGGCTAGGGGTCCGAGCAATAACTTTTTAGGAAACCTAAAGGTAATTCTGCCGTGTCACTAGAGTCTTTCGAGTCACCTTCCACTCCAGATTTAGATAGATTTTCTTTTTTTCATGTAAATTCCCTCTCGTTGAATAGAGCTATTTTGAGACAGAGCTTGTGACTAAAGTGATATTCCGGGTTTTGGGAAAAGTTGTATTTTGTATGCGCCAAGTGGCGATGTTTTCATTGTAGACTCACTTATTTCGTCTTTATTTCTATTGCTTTTATTTAATATGTGTTTCCGCAATTAGGCTTACCTAGTCATAGATAGGTGCTGTCACGATGCCTTCAGAGGGGAAATCGGGTCGTGACAGAATCATAAAGAGAAAATACTACCTAACTATTGGGAAATATTGGGTATTCATTTAGGAACCATTTTCATATCAAAGGACCTTCCATTAGAAATATATCATATTAACACCGATAGAATTACATTCCATTGATTGGGACATTGATTTTTGTATTGACNATATATATATATATATATATGTATATAATGGTTGGCTGATATTTATTCATTTCTCATGTTTCATTAATGTTGGTGGTTGCAAACATTGACTAATGCCATTCCACTCTATCTTTACTTGGAAAAGTGGGTTAGAGTTTGGTAGAATTTAATAGAAAAAACTCAAGGCCTTAAACCTTGTTTAATAGAATCGCTTAGGAATAAGTAGGTTCTATTTGGCATAAATTGGTTATTCTTAATTGGAATTTTTTTATATTTGAGAAAATCTGTAACGACCAGGTAGGTTGTTTTGAGAGTTAGCGCCCCGATCCACTAATAACTATTTTCCCATGTCTATTTCTGCTTTTGGGACTTGTTGGAACATTGAGTGGTGAAATTCGGAGGGTTTTTGGACACAGTCCTTATATGTGAGTTTAAGCTTTAGAAATCGGACCGTAGTAGGAATTGTGGGAAGACGGGTCCGGAATGGGATTCCGTCGAATCCGTTAGCTCCGTTGGGTGATTTCGAAGTTAGGAGCGTGTTCGGAATGTGCTTTCGAGATCTATAGTAGATTTAGGCTTGAATTGGCGAAGGTTAGAATTTCAGCGATTCGACCGATAGGTGGAATTTTGATATCGAGCTCGGAATGGAATTCCGAGAGTGGCTATAGGTCCGCTGTATCATTTGTGACCTGTGTGTAAAATTTGAGTTCATTCGGACTAGTTTTGATGTGTTTCAACATCGGTTGTATATTTTGGAAATTTCATAAGTTCTTAGGCTTGAATCCATGTATAATTGGTGATTTTGTTGTTATGTGATGTGTTTTGGAGGCTCGACTAAGTTTGGGTAAGGTATTAGGACTGGTTGGTAAGTTTGGTTGAGGTCCCGGGGACATCGGGGATGTTTCAGATGCTCAACGGGTGATTTTTGAACTTGGAGAACATCTGAACCATTTCTGGTTCTGGTGTCTCGCACCTGCGATGGTCTTCCCGCAGGTGCGGAAGAGGGGCTCGCAGGTGCGGACTTGGTCAATTCAACCAGTCTCGCAGGTGCGGTTGAGATTCTGTAGGTGCGGAGCCGTAGATGCGGCCAATTGACCGCAGGTGCGGCCCCAGGCCTTTTAGTGGGTTTTCGCACCTACGATGGAATTTCCTTAAGTGCGGTCCAAGGGGCGCAGGTGCGGAAATCGCTGGGCAATTATATCAGATTCGAGGGCTTGAATTTCATAACTTCTAAAACCATTTGGAGCTCGGGTGTAGGCGATTTGGAGTGAGTTTTGTTGAAAAGCTTCATAGTTAACAATTCCTAACCATATTCCCTTTGTATATCATTAATCTATGGCTAATTAAGGGATTTAGGTGAAAAATCATGCAAGTGGGAAGAAGTTTCCCTAGGTAGAAAATCCGAGAATTTAATAGGATTTCGTCGTCGGTTTTCGATGATTCTTGTTTGTGTGAGTTCGTGAGTGAATGGGTGTTCTAAATTTGTAACTTTCACTCGATTCCGAGACGTGGGCCCGAGGGACTTTTTGGGCAATTTTCCTAAATTTGCGTATTATCATCAAACTTATTAGCTATTTTGATTTCTTAAACTGATATTTGCATTATGCAATCAAATTGAATAGATTTGGGCCATTCGGAGTTGGATACTAGTGGCAAGAGCGTGGTTTCGAGTTGAGTAGCGCAGTCGAGGTAAGTGGCTTGCCTAACTCTGTGTTGGGGACTTCCCCTAGGCTATTTTTAATATTGTTTTATGTTGATTGGGCGCCGTGTGCATGAGGTGACGAGTACGTACACGAGCCATTGTTGCTAAAACTCCATTTTCCCTTCGTGACTTAAATCATTTCACTCCTATTTCACTGATTCATGTATCGATTATGTAGTTTAGACTAGGAAATAGCATGCCTACCTGTCTTACTTGAATTTTCCCTAGTTATTACTATATGTACCATGTTTAGGTAGTTTTATCCATATTTTTGCATGTGATTTTCCTGAACTACTTTAAATAAAAATTGTATCCTGTATTTGCACTGCATTGCATATTTAAATTGGGACTACTGACAAGATTCCGGGAGCTTTCCCCTGTACTGCATTGCATATTTAAATTGGGACTACGGATGAGATTCCGGGAGCTTTCTCCCTGTACTGCATAGCATATTTAAATTGGGACTACAGACGAGATTCTGGGAGCTTTCCCCCTGTACTGCATTGTATACTTGTTACTGTGATATATGCTGTGCTGAGCCGAGGGCTCCCTGTTACTATTTCCTTTTAGCTCATTGTTTCTACTGATTTGTCTCAGCTTATTATATCTCTCTGTTTCATTTTTATACTTTTTTTTTGTTTACTATAAAAATCCAGTAGAGCCTTAACCTGACCTCGTCACTACTTGACTGGGGTTAGGCTTGGCACTTACTGGGTACCAATTTGTGGTGTACTCATGCCCTTTCCTGCACATGTTTTTCATGTGCAGATCTAGGTACCAGCGCTCAGTTCCGTGGCTAGGGGTCCGAGCAATAACTTTTTAGGAAACCTAAAGGTAATTCTGCCGTGTCACTAGAGTCTTTCGAGTCACCTTCCACTCCAGATTTAGATAGATTTTCTTTTTTTCATGTAAATTCCCTCTCGTTGAATAGAGCTATTTTGAGACAGAGCTTGTGACTAAAGTGATATTCCGGGTTTTGGGAAAAGTTGTATTTTGTATGCGCCAAGTGGCGATGTTTTCATTGTAGACTCACTTATTTCGTCTTTATTTCTATTGCTTTTATTTAATATGTGTTTCCGCAATTAGGCTTACCTAGTCATAGATAGGTGCTGTCACGATGCCTTCAGAGGGGAAATCGGGTCGTGACAGAATCATAAAGAGAAAATACTACCTAACTATTGGGAAATATTGGGTATTCATTTAGGAACCATTTTCATATCAAAGGACCTTCCATTAGAAATATATCATATTAACACCGATAGAATTACATTCCATTGATTGGGACATTGATTTTTGTATTGACTTGGTTTTAAGCACTCTGCCCATTTCTAATCCTCCAAATCATATGGCACCAGCATAGTTGAAGGAATTGAAAGAGCAGTTTCAGGAGCTTCTTCATAAGGGGTTCACTATGCCTAATGAGTTTCCTTAGGCTGCACCGGTTCTGTTTGTGAATAAGGAGGATGGTACCATACATATGTGCATTGACTATAGGCAGTTAAGTTACAATTAAGAACAAGTTTCCTTTGCCATGTATTGATGAATTATTTGACCGGCTTTAGGGAGCTAAAGTGTTCTATAAGATTGATTTGAGGTCTGGTATCACCAGCTGAAGATTTGGGACTCTAATATTCTGAAGACGACATTCAGGACCCGCTATGATCTCTACGAATTCCCTGTGATGTCTTTTGGGATGACCAACACCCCAACAACATTCATGCATCTAATGAACAATGTATTTTAGCCATATTTTGATTCAATTATCATACTATTTATTGATGATATCCTGGTGTACTCATGTAAACAGGAGGAGTATGCCTAATATCTGAGGTTCGTACTACAGATGTCTAGGAGGGAGAAGATTTATGCTAAGTTATCCAAGTGATAGTTTTAGCTTAGTTTTGTGGCGTTCATGGGGCACGTTGTGCCTAGTGAGGGGATCAAGGTAGATCTGAAGTAGATTAAGGCGGCTTAGAGTTGGCCCAGTGTCGTCTTTAGCTTCTGAGATTCAGAGTTTTCTTGGCTTGGCCGGATATTATCGTCGCTTCATGGAGGGTTTCTCATCTATTACACCTCATTTGACCAAGTTGACCTAGAAGGGTCATCCATTCATGTGGTCTGATGAGTGTGAGGAGAGATTTCAGAAGCTCAAGACTGCCTTGACCACAACTCCAGTTCTAGTTCTTCCTGCATCATTGGGTTCTTATACAATGTATTATGATGCTTCTCGGATTGGTATTGGGTGTGCATTGATGCAGGAGGGTAGAGTTATTGCTTATGCTTCACGCTAGTTGAAGCCTCTTGAAAAGAACTACCCTATTCATGATTTAGAATTGGCAGCCATTGTTCAGGCAATGAAGATTTGGAGGAATTATCTCTACGGCATGTCTTGTGAGGTATTTGCAAATCACCGGAGTCTTCAACACTTGTTCAAGCAAAAGGATCACATTTGAGGCAACAGTGATGGTAGGAGTTGTTAAAAGACTATGATATTACCATTTTGTATTATCCAGTGAAGGCCAATGTGGTGGTCGATGCCTTGAGTAGAAAATGGTTGAGTATGGGTAGCCTTGCATACATTCCTGTTGGTGAGAGACCGCTTTCTTTCGATTTTCAAACCTTAGCCTATCAGTTTATGAGGTTAGATATTTCACAGAGCATCAGTATGATGACCACCATTTTCTTGTCCTTAAGGACATGGTTCATCATGGTGATTCCAAAGAGGTCTCTATTGGAGATGATGAGGTGTAGCAGATGCAGGGTAGGATTTGTGTGCCCAATGTGGATGGGGTATGTGAGTTAATTCTTGAGGAGGCCAACAGTTCGCGGTATTCCATTCATCCGAGTGTCGCAAAGATGTATCAGGACGTTAGGCGACACTATTGGTGAGAGAATGAAGAAATATATAGTGGGGTTTGTAACTCGGTGCTTGAATTGTCAGCAGGTGAAGTATGAACATCGGAGGTCGGGAGTTTTCTTCAGAGGCTTGAGATTCCTCAGTGGAAATGGGAGCATATCACAATGGAGCTTCCATAGACTTAGAAGAAATTTGATTCTAATTGGGTGATTGTGGACCAGTTGACTATGTACGCATATTACATTGCTTTTGGGACTACCTATTCTTCGCATCGGTTGGCTGAGATCTATATCTTCGAGTTTGTTCGCATTCACAGTGTGCCAGTGTCCAATATTTCAAATTCGGGCATGCGGTTCACATCACAATTTTGGAGAGCAGTGGAGCGAGAGCTAGGCACATAGGTTTAGTTGAGTACAACATTCCACCCTTAGACAAATGGACACTCCGAGTGCACCATTCAGATATTGGAGGATATGCTACGCACTTGTGTCATGGATTTCAGGGGTTCTTGGGATTAGTTTTTACCCTTGTAGAGTTTGCCTACAAGAACATCTACCAATCGATTATTCAAATGGCTCCGTGTGAGCCTTGTATGGGAGGCGATGTTTGTTTCCGGTTGGTTGGTTTGAGTTGGGTGAGGCTAGGATATTGGGTACTGACTTGGTTCAGGATGCTTTGGAAAAGTTTAAGTTGATTCAGGATCATATTCACACGACACAATCTAGACATAAGTGTTACGCCGATCGGAATATTCGTGATGTTGCTTACATGGTGGGAGAGAAGTTATTTCTCAAAATTTCACCCAAGAAGGGTGTTATGAGGTTCGGGAAGAAGGTCAAGTTGAGTATTCTGTATATTGGCACTTTTGAGGTTCTTGAGAAGATTGGAGAGGTGGCTTACAAGCATGTATTTCCACCTTGTCTATCTAGTGTTCATCCGGTATTTCATATCTCCATGCTCAAGAAGTATTTCGGCGATCCGTCTCATGTTTTGGACTTTAGCACGCTTCAGTTAGATGGGGCTTTTACTTATAAAGTGGAGCTGGTGGTCATTTTGGATCGTCAAGCTCGAAAGTTGAGGTTAACGGAAATAGCTTCAGTGAAAGTATAGTGGAGAAGTCGTCCAGTCAAGGAGGATACTTGGGAGCCGAGCGGGTGATGCGGAGCATCTATCCACACCTATTTGAGACTCCATGTAAGATTCTAGACCCGTTCGAGGTTTGTTTTAGAGGGGAGAATGTAACGACCCGGACGGTCATTTTGAGTGTTGTATCCCATTCCCCCATTTACTACTTATTCTGCTTTCATTTGTTGTTATGTGACTTGACAGGGTGGTTGGTTTGGTTCCAGGAATATTTCGAAATGTATTGGGACACTTAGTTCCAACGTTGGAAGCCTAAGTTGAAAGAGTTGGCTGGATGTTGACTTGTGCGCAAATGAATCCGGAATGGAGTTTTGATGGTTCTGATAGCTTTGTATGGTGATTTTAGACTTAGAAGTGTATCCAGAATTTTTATTTCGAGGTCCATAGGTAATTTTTGCTTGAATAGGTGAAAGTTGGAAAAATTGAAGTATGGAGAGTCGAGAAGTTTGACCGAGAGTTGACTTTATTGTACCAGGCTCAAATTTTTGTTTTGGAAGTTGGAAAAGGTCCTTTTTGTCATTTATGACTTGTGTGCAAAATTTGAGGTCAATCAGAGTTGGTTTAATAGGTTTTCGCATTGATTGTAGAAGTTGGAAATCCATTAGTTTTATTAGGCTTGAATTGGTGTGTGATTCGTGTTTTTGATGGTGTTTGATGTGTATTGAGGCCTCGACTAAGTTTGTATCATGTATAGGACTTATTGGTATGTTTGGATGGGGTCCCAGGGGCCCTGAGGGTGATTCAGATTGAAAAAGTGATTGAATATTGGACTTGAGGAAGTGCTGGTGTGATTAGATATTGTGAAACCGCACCTGCGAGAAATGGGCCACAGGTGCGGAGCCGCAGAAGCGACAAAGGGGTCGCAGATGCGATTATGGGCGATTTGGGAATTTTGAGCAGGTGCGTGGAAGATTTCGTATTTTCGAGCTCGTAGATGCGGAACATCGGTCGCAGGAGCGGAAAGGAGGCTGGACTAGTAGGTCCGCGGAAACGCATCTGTAGGTGTGGGCAAGGGACCGCAGAAGCGGTTGGTTCGGTCATAAGTGGATTCCACAGAAGAGGAGTTTTGACCGCTGAAGCGGTGAAATGGATCGCATGTACGAGAAGCCTGGCATAATACATAAAGATGAGGGCTAGAGTATTTTCTTCATTTTTGGACTTTGGGAGCTAGGATTGAGGCGATGTTTGATAGGGTTCTCACTAGATTTAAAGAGGTAAGTGATTTTTGATTAATTCTCTCCATGTATTTTGAATACCCATTGATTATTTCACCTATTTTTCATGAATCTAAGTTAGAATTTGGGGATTATTGAACTATGTATTGGAGAGTAAGATTTGGGGATTTGGGTGTCGCTTTGTGGTAGGAATTGGATGATTTTGGTATGAGTGGACTCGTTATTGAATGCGTGTTCATATTTGGTAAATTTTGTCGGGTTCCGAGATATGGGCCCAGTGTTGATGTTTTGGGTAGAATTTTTGACTTTGGTTAAAGAACTAAACTTTATCGTATGAAATCGATTTCTATTGCTTTTATTGATTGTATTAAGTTATTTGTGGCTAGATTCGAGTCCTTCGGAGGCCAATTTGCGAGGCAATGGCTTGTTGGAGTAGGTATTTGCGTGATTTGAGGTAACTAACACTTATAAACTTGGTAATGAGAGTACAAACCCCTAAACTATGTGTTATGTGGTTGGTGTTGAGGTGACGCACATGCTAGGCGACAAGCGTGTGGATGTGCACCATAGAATTGTGACTTAGACGATTTTTGTGGTACCGTGTAGTTATCAAACCTTATTGCTACTATTGTTATCCCTACGTGTTAGAGTAATTGAGCTTCAATCCATGTTAGAAATCATATTTAAGCTATATGCTTATTCCATTGGGCCCCGTTAAGGCTATTTCTGTTGTTAATTTATTTGCTTAAACTACAATTTTATACTTAGTCACATTCACATTTGCATATCATATCTCAATATCCGTTGTCGTTTGTTGTTAGATCATATTATCATTGTTTGGGCTAATTGGCATGAGATTTGAGATCCCGAGAGACTGGAGAGATTGATTACAGAGTTGGGGCATGAGGGCCGGATTGTGAGTGATATTTATGGGATCAGGCTGCACACCGCAACAGGTTTTACTGATTTATGTTGGGATCAGGTTGCACGTTGTAGTAAGTTTTATTGATTCATGATGGGATCGACTGCACCCCCCATCAAGCCATGTTGGTTGCTATTAGCACTTGAGCAGGATCCGCCCCTCCGGAGTCTGACATACCAGCAGTGAGCGCATGTACCGTACAGTGGTAAGTGATTAAGTGTGATAAGTGAGAGTTGATGAAGTCAGATTGAGTGCTCTGAGAGCATGAGTACATGTGAGTATCATTGTGATGCATTTCTTTTGATATGTATATATGTTATGTAGACATAGAGATGTAACATTCTTCATGGTAGAAATATTTGGCATATTTTACAAGTATTGAGCTTAATTATTGAATTTGGAAGCATGTTTACATTTTTGTACCATGTACAAACTGATTATGTGATTTCTTTGAGTATTACCGTCATTTCCTTGTGTTACCTGTACTGTTATTATCTCGATTTGGAATGTACCTTTCTAAGTTTATCACTACTTTGAGCCCAAGGTTAGTCCTGTTACTTATCGAGTACATTGGGTCGATTGTACTCATACTACACTTTACACTTCATGTGCAGATCGAGGTACATCCGGACCCAATAGTTGCTAGACTTGGAGCATTACCTGCTTGGAGACTTTTTAGGTAGCTGCTATGGCGTCCGTAGACCTCGACTCTCATTCTTTTCAATTTATTTAGCACTGTTCTATCTTTCTAGACAGTTGTATTAGAAGTTTTGATTGTGTTGACATTTAGTAGCTCATGTACTCGGTGACACCCGGATTTTAGGGATGTTGTATTTGAGTCGCAGACCTCAATGTTAAACTTATTACATCATGTTTTCAATTTCATCATATTGTGATAGGCGCCATCACGACATGTTGAGATTTGGGTCATGACAAAATTTTCTGGAAAATGACACGGACCACGCACGCAAGCCTTATAACATCTAATGAAGCTATGAGAGGTCCTAGAACATGGAAATAAGGGCTAATACTCAAAACGACTTATCAGGTCGTTACATCATCATCATCTTAGCAACTGTTTATTTCTTCATGTTATCTACATTTATATATTCAAAATCATTTTTAATAATTTGAAAATTACGATCAGAATAAGAAAATAAGCCCCAGTTCTTGCAAACAGCTACGACCAGACGATAATCAACTACATGTTTATTTATAAACATTAGGTTGCCAGACTGACAAAAATTTAAATACAGAGCGCAAAGGCACTCGAACAAGAAAATTATAATCTCCCACGCTATAAGATATGGTTATACACAACCAAATCAAAATTGAAAATACACACATACGAATACCTCTACAAACCTCAAATCACAGTGGTGAGAAACAAAAAAAAAAGGAATTTAGGATTTATCCAAAATTGAAAAGTTCTGAGTAAATATACAGTTCTTATTGGGTTTATATGGACGATTCAACCTGAAATCGAAGCTTGAATCTTGTCACATGCCGCCGAAAACCACCATGGTTGAGTGGGTGAGTGAGAGAGAAGAAAGTTTAATTGGCGGAAAAGATGAAGGAAATAAAGTTTTTCCGATATTTAATAGCTCACTTAAAAGTCTTGAAAATGTTAAAAAGACCCCAACCACCTTAACCCACTCATTTAGCCTTTTTTCAAACACTGAAATTGAGAAAGAAAATAGAAGGTCATATGGCCATTTCATGTTTTATGGAGGTCTTTATGACAATTTCTCTTGTCTTACACATGCAATATCCTGTGAAATATGCTGATGTAGAAGATGGTTGCCGATTTGCTATTGGTCTTCATATCTTAGTTCTACAACTCTCAAAATTATCAGTCATGCATTATTTTACTAATTGAAAGTAATTTTTATATTATTCATATAGGAGTAATATTTTAAATTATAATGCTGATAAAGTTGGTTGAGTATTTACTTTTAGGAAGGTAAATGTGTTGTTTGATAACATATTTTAGTAAATTGTGCTCTTTTAATAGTAAAAGTTAAGACGTTAAGTTGATTTGTATCTATTAATAACATTAACACTATTGTGCGATTTATCGGTAAAACTATACTACCTATTTGCTTTCTATAAGTTTTGTACACGGTCAAAATCGGGATCGCCTATTGGATGGTAGATCGGGATCGAAACGTGATCGGTTGAAGATTGACCCCAAGTTCCATCGAATTAGGGCTCGAGGTCATAGTGCCCGTCTTCAAGGAAATAAAGTCCGTGGCCTCGGAACCAACCCTGACACCGAATGAGCTCGAGGAAACATTGTCAGACCGAATAACATATGGCCGAAATATCTGTGACCGGTCGAGTATCATAGCGGGAATCTCGACACGTTTCAGTTCCTCGAGCATCTTCATGATTTCCGAATTAGTCCCCGATTCCTTCTCATTCAATCTCCTTGAGGCTGATTCAACTCTATGAACAAGAACTCGTGGGTCGATAATTCCAGGAATCCCAAGAGCGCCTCCGATATTGAAAGGCCTAGACTTCAAGAAGTTTGTGCAGAAATCCTTTCCCCCGAGCGCAGATCCCAAGCCGATCCCTAATAAGTTTCTCATGCCCGAGATTTCTAAGTACAGTGAAACGGTCGACCCGAACGAGCATGTTACCTCGTACACATGTGCCATCAAAGGGAATGACTTGGCGGATGATGAGATCGAATCTGTCTTGCCGAAATATTCGGAGAGACTCTTCAAAGGCAGCTATGATATGGTATCACAATTTACCACCTAATTTTATTGACTCATTTTCTATGCTTGTAGACTCTTTTGTGAAGGCACATGCCAGGGCTATCAAGGTCGAGACCAGGAAGTCGGACCTTTTCAAAGTAAGGCAGAAGGACAATGAAATGCTCAGAGAGTTCGTGTCCCGGTTCCAAATGGAACAAATGGACCTACCACCGGTCGCTGATGATTGTCCGTTCAAGCATTCACCCAATGACTCAATGTTCAAACCTCAGTGGCTTCACAGCGGTTAAAGAAAATCTGATAGAGTACCCGACTTTTACTTGGGTTGATGTGCATAACCGTTATCAATTAATGATTAGGGTCGAAGATGATCAACTCGTGGCCCCTTCCAGATATGTTTATCTTGTCAGGTCCATCGACAAAATCAAGAGAGATATCGACCATGAACCGAGGTCAAACAAATATCTGTACCAACCATATAAGGAGATCGAAGAAGCAGGCCGGAACGAAGTTCTATGCGAAATGAAAGGAAAAGTGATCGAGGTCAGACTCGAGAACTCATGAGCAAGAACGACTTCGACAAGCCTATCAGACCTAAATAAGCACCACGATTACCGGAATATAAGTTTAGTGTTGATGCAACTGCCCACATATCAGCTATCAGATGCATTAAAGACACCAAATGGCCTTGACCGTTACAATCTGATCCATCCCAAAGAGATCCCAACCAGATGTGAAACTATCATGGAACTCATGGCTACAGAACGGAGGTTTCCTGACAGTTGAGAGATGAATTATCCCAGTTATTCGACAACGGGCACCTTCGAGAATTTCTGAGCGACTGAGCCAAGAATCATTCAGAAACAAGGATTCTAACAAACAAACCGAATAGGAAGAACCTCAACACGTTATCAATATGATCATCGATGGAGTCGATGTCCATCAGAGGTAGATGTTGAAGTGCACCAATGTGTCCATCACAAGAGAAAAATGGGCTCGAGATTACATGCCAGAAGGAACCTTGTCTTTCAACGAACGCGGAAGGGATCGTGCAGCCTCACAAAGATACACTGGTAATATCTGTACTCATAAATAAATCTCGAGTTAAGCGTATAGTAATTGATCCAGGTAGCTCGTCCAACGTTATCCGGTCAAGAGTCGTAAAGCAGCCCGGTCTTCCATATCAAATCATACATGCAATCCAAGTTCTAAACGGGTTGAACATGGCATGTGAAACCACTAAAAGGGAGATAACATTACCAGTCAACGCCGTCGGGACCATCCAAGAGGCCAAGTTTTATGTGATCGAAGGAGAAATGAGATATAACGCCCTGTTCGGGAGGCCATGGACCCACAACATGAGGGAAGTGCCTTCAACCCTTCACCAAGTGTTAAAATTCCCAATGTCGGGAGGGACTAAAACAATCTACGGAGAACAACCGGCCGCAAAAGAGATGTTTGTAGTCGAAGAAGTGATTCTGATATTGACAATCTCAACATAAAAGGAACCAAGATCGGGTGCAAAGCAAGAGGCCAAATAGAAATCACCGATACTGGCCATGATCCAGCTGAATAAGCAGGGGACTCACGAAGACAATGATTACAAGGTCCCCCAATATTTTATAGTCTCGAATGACTCCAACGTCACTAAATCAACAGTCGAAGAGATGGAAAAAGTCATATTGATCGAGCACCTACCCGATTGGAAGGTATACCTGAGCACAGGGTTAACCCCCGAGCTTAGGAAAAAACTCATTCAATTTCTTATAGCTAACATAGATTGTTTCTCTTGGTCCCACCTTGATATGATAGGGATCCCGCTGAAGATAACCATTCACAAGCTAAGCCTAGACCAAAAATTTCATCCGGTTAAACAGAAGAGGAGGCCACCGTCTGAGGTCAAACATGCTTTCATCAACGACGAGATATCTAAACTCCTCAAAATAGGGTCCATTCGGGAGATTAAATACCCTTATTTGTTAGCAAACATCGTGATATTCCCTAAAAAGGGAATAAACTAAGAAATGTGTGATTTGAATAAAGCATGTCCCAAAGGTATTTTTCCTTGCCCAATATCGATCGTATGATCGATGCCACAGCCAGCCATGCGATCCTTAGTTTTCTTGATGCCTATTCCGGGTACAGCCAAATACAGATGGAACCGGGTGATCAGGAAAAAAACATCCTTCATCACTAAATACGGCACCTACTGTTATAACATAATGCCATTTGGATTAAAAAATGTTGGTGCCACATACCAACGCCTAGTAAATTGGATGTTCGAGGAACAAATAGGAAAATCAATGTAAGTTTACATTGACAACATATAAGTTAAGTCCCTATGTGCAGAGGACCATTTAAAACTTTTTCAAGAAATCTTCAGCATACTGAAGCAATACAATATGAAGCTGAACCCGAAAATATGTGCGTTTGGAGTTGGGTCGGGTAAGTTCCTCGGATTCATGGTATCCAATCGGGGAATCGAGATCAATCCTGATAAGATAAAAATCCATCAAAGATGACACGGTCGTGGGCAACGTGAAGGCCGTGCAAAGGTTAACCGTGTGCATAGCCGCCTTGGAGATATATATTTTGAGGTCGTCCAAACAGATCCACCGATTCTTCGCACAGTTGAAGAAGAAGAATAACTTCTCATGGACCCCGGAATGCCAACAAGATTTGGAGGAACTCAAGATGTACTTATCGATCCCGTCGCTGCTTCACACACCAAAGACAGACGAACAACTGTACTTGCACTTGGCGATCTCGGAGATAGTGGTAAGTGGAGTCCTAGTTTGGAAAGAGCAAGGTATGCAATTTCCAATGTACTATGTTAGTAGGACATTAGGTGAGGCCAAAACTAGGTACCCTCACCTGGAAAAACTAGCGCTCGCTTTGCTAAGCGCCTCTAGGAAGCTAAAATTGTATTTCCAGTATCACCCCACATGTGTCGTAACTACTTACAAGTTGTGGAACGTTATGCATAAACTCGAACCCTCGGGCCAATTGGACAAATGGTCCATAGAAATAAGTGGGTACAATATTCAGTACCGACCTCGGACCGCCATTAAGTTTCAATCTTTGGCAGACTTTATGGTCGACTTTACACTGGCCCTAATACTCGAGGTCAAAAAAGAGTTATTGGTTAACTCAGGAACATCCTCGGGGATCAGGACCTCTTTACAGACAACACCTCAAACGCAAAAGTGTTCGGACTTGGCATAGTACTAAAGCCACCAACATGTAATATAATTAGACAATCTATTAAGACTGTGAAATTGACTAACAATGAGGCCGAATATCAGGACATGATTGCAGGCTTAAACTAACCAAGAGTTTGGGGGCAGAGGTATTCGAAGCCAAGTGCGACTCACTCCTTGTGGTAAACCAAGTTAATGGAACATTCGAGGTCAGAGAAGAACGAATGCAAAGATACTTGAGCAATTTACAGGTGACATTGCATTGGTTCAAAAAATGAACTTTGCAACATGTACCTCGGGATCAAAACAACGAGGCCGATGCCCTCGCTAACTTGGGGTCATTGGTCGAAGACAAAGAGTTCAATCGGGAGATGTCATACAACTTATGAGATCGGTGTTGGAAGAAGGCCACACCGAGATCAACTCGATGAGCCTAACTTGGAACTGGAGGACTAAGTACATGGAATATCTCAGGACCGGTAAACTTCCATCGGATTCAAAATATTCGAGGGCCTTGCATATAAAGGCAGCCTGATTTAGCCTATCCGCAGACGGAACCCTGTTTAGAAGAAAATTTGAGGGACCACTTGCAATATATCTAGTGTCGGGGGATACTGAGTATGTTTTGAGGGAAATCCTCGAAGGTACCTGTGGAATTTATTCGGGTGCCGAAACCTTGGTTCGAAAAATAATCAGAGTCGGTTACTACTGGATCGACATGGAAAAAGACGCAAAGGAGTTCGTTTGAAAATGTGATTAATGCCAAAGACACACTCTGTTGATTCATCAACCCGGGGAGCTACTGCATTCAGTTTTGTCACCTTGGCCACTCATGAATTGAGGAATGGACATCGTTGTCCCCCCTTTCGGGGGCACCTGGTAAGGCTTAATTTATATTGTTTATGACTAACTATTTTTATAAATGGGTGGAATCCCAAGCGTACGAGAAGGTCAGGGAGAAAGATGTCATTGATTTAATTTGGGATCACATCATATGCCGAATCGCAATACCGAAACAAGATTGTATGCGATAATGGGAAACAATTCATCGGTAGCAAAGTAACCAAATTCCTCGAAGACCACAAGAACAAAAGGATCCTATCTACACTCTATTACCCTAGTGGGAATGGACAAGCTGAATCTACCAACAAAACCATACTCCAAAACCTTAAAATGAGGTTAATAGAAGCCAAAAGAAGATGGAATGAAATACTACCCGAAGTCCTATGGGCATACCATACAACCTCAAAGTCCAGTACCGGAGCTACCCTATTTTATTTGGTTTATGGCGCCGAAGTTTGATACCGGTAGAGTTCAGAAACCAAGTATCACATTCTGATATGCAACAAAGGAATCAAACAACGAAGCTATGAGTATGAACCTGGAGCTATTAGATGAAAGGCGCAAAGCCGCCCTTGTCCAGTTGGCCGTCCAAAAACAGCAGATCGAAAGATATTACAATCAAAGGGCCAACCTTCAATACTTCAATACGGGGGACTTGGTACTAAGAAATGTCACACTAAGCACCCGAAACCCATAGAAGGAAAATTGGGGCCGAACTGGAAAGGACCCTACCAAACTATCGAGATAACTGGAAAACGATCCTACAAGCTCGAAATAATGAACGACGAGCAACTACCGAAAAAATGGAATATAACTCACTTAAAGAGATATTACTTCTAAGGTACGACCCCATTTTTTTTACATCTTAAACTGACGCTTGCAGGAAACCAACAAGGGACGGTACGAGATTTTAGGTTTGAAAGAACGCGTTGCACTCTTTTTCCCCTGAACCAGTTTAGTCCCAAATGGTTTTTACGGCTAGGTTCTTAACGAGGCAACAAGTAAATCGTGATAAAATAGAACTGAAGATCGTCAATGAACCGGTGACGATGATCATAACAGCATTCGAGGCCTCTCATCTATCAACCCCGAATACTGGGGGTGTTACCCTCTGATATCGACTCTAGCATGGAAAGAGACTTCAGGATTGAAGGGTATCGATCGATAGGATTCAATGTAAGGGCCAAACGATCAGATGTACTGTTCCCACATAGACTACTCGAAACCTGATACTAAGCATGTAAACATTTTGTCCTTTAAAGAGAGGCCTCTTCCTTGCAAACATCTTGTCCTTTAAATTTTTTTTTTTGCATTTCTTAAGGAATTCCCTACTTCTGATCCCCTATGGTATCGAGCCCAAGGGCCTCTTTAAACCGAGTTCTAACAATTACTCTCTCACTCGAGGTATGCCGTCCGAAAATAAACTCGGACAGTCCAAGCTATTAGACATCAGGAGCATAAGACCTATTAGGCAACCCCCAAATTTCAAAGGCCGCAACCGCCTCCACTCGGGGACTGTTATCTTAGGCAAGGCCGGATAACTCAGGAAAGAAATCCCATGGGGAGACATCCGAACTAAAAAAGCTATGGCCATATTAACACATCTCAGAGATGTCCGAGACCCGTAACAAAGAAAGGCCTTCAAAAAAAATTTCATCACCGGTTCTAAAGGCTACCCTAGGCAAACTATAATCTAAATTACTTACTTTGGGGGAAAATTTTCGGTAAAACATCACCCTCAAGATGCCTTAAAACAGAATAATGTAAAGGCAACATTTGTTTTAACCTTCGAACATAACCTAATCATTTCATGCTAAGTCATTTCGATCTTTGTGAATAAAAATACTAAATCAAAGGGAAAAATTTAAAAGTTGTGAAAGGGAAAGAAAGTATTATATATTCATATCCAAAATTCTTTTTACAAGAGCCAAATAGCCTTGATACAAAATCTTACAATGGCCAAACAACTTAAAAAACAAAATACAAAAACGTCTAAAAGAATACTAAATGGCATAGTCTTTGCCGGGGGCTGCATCATCACCTTCAGGGTCTCCGCCACCTTCAAACTCATCCAAATCTTCAGACCCTTTGGAATCTTCCTCCTCGGTATAAGCCAGCTTCCTATCCTTGGAATCAGATACCTTAGCATTCTCGATTTCATCGAACATGCCAAAACCCCGAGCATGAACTCCCTCGAGGGCCACCCTTCGGGATTGACACTTCATATGCTCCACCATATTTCTCACTTGGTCTTGAGCCACCTCGGCATTGGCTTTGTGCTGGGCCACCCTCTCATCGGTCTCGGCCTTGTGCTGGGCCACCCTCTCATCAGCCTCGTCCTTGACCACGACAATCTCCGACTTGGCGACCTTAAGTTCCTTTGCCAGATTTTCTTGACCAGAGACCGACGAGCTCAATTGAGATTGGATCTCCTCGTTCTTTTTGGCCTGTACCAAGGCCTTTTCCTTTGAAGCCCGGAGTTGGACCTCAACAAAAGCCAATTATGCCCGACCAGTCTCCTTTTCCAAGGCCAGGCGGTCCATGTTTCTTTTCCATTCTCCGGCCTCAACTTTCACAGCATCCACCTCCGCCCGGAGCTAATCGATCTAGTCAAGTTTCGTTTTAACCTGCGGGTTCGGATCTTTAGCCACTGTGTCAGACTCATCGTCACTAACTTCAAATAATCTTCTTACCTTCTCGACCAGGTTGTCATGCTCCTTCCGAGCCGCTTCTAGCTGAGCCTGGAGTTTCTTATTGAGAAGATTGTAAGCATCCTTCTTCTTAGTAAGCTCCCAAGTCTCGGCCTCGTGATTGTTTAACTCTTTCCGATATCAGAGAAATGTTTTGTGATGAATCACCAAGGCTTGCAAATGCAAAGAGAAATTTTACGATTGTTCGCGACCTAATCTAAGTACATGATAAAGAGGCATTCAAAGTTACCCAATTTAACGCTTGTTGAGCTTCGTTGAATAGGAAAGGCGCTTGAAACTCGTCCATCTTGGCCTGATCCTTTTCGGTCACCAGGCACCAGAGATAACTGGCCACCCCCACGGGGTCGAAGAGAACTCGAGCATCCTCCGGGATAGACATAATGATTGACCGCTTTTAGTTAGGATTTGCACTCGGAGCTGGGAACCAATCCATTAATCTCGGACTTGAAGAAGGCCCGCTGGCTCCCGAAGACAGTATCTTCTTTTGTACCAGTAAGTCACCCAACCCGCTGACGTCCTCGAAGGTAGTAAAATCTAAGCCATCAAAGAAATTATTGAAAAAATCTGCCGCCCCTTGAGGCCCCTTATTTGGACATCCTTTCATCATCTGGCCTCGTTGATCATGGAGTCAGTGAATGAAGGGCGACCCGGAGGGATCTATCACCCCAACTGCATCCTTCGGGAAATTTTCCTTTGCCCAAGAAGTATTGACCGTGTTTTCTTTGTTGACCTCCCCAGCTCAAGGCAAAATGGGCTCGTCCCTCCCCGATTCGGAGGCCTCGGCCACTGCCTCTTCATCGGCCACCCTGGTTTGAGGCAGTTCGATACTGCTTCTCACGCGGGTCGTAATCTCTGAAGCTTCTTCTTCTTCTTCTTCTTCGGACACGTCCCTAAGTTGATTGAGTGAGTTCGATGGGATCTCCCGAGTGGTGGCACTTTCCTTGGATTTGCGCACTAGCCTCTTTTCGATTTTTTCTTATCCGAGTTCGGAGAACTCAGAGCCTCTTTTCTTTCTTGTCTTTATCTTTCCTCGGAGCAGATGGTTCGGAGAGTATGTATTCAACACCAGGAGAGGGCCTCATTACAACATCTTTGGGAAGACCTGAAAAGGAAAAAAAAAAAGAGAATGAGCGCTACAAGAAAACTAAGTGTTATCCACTCAGCAGAGGAATCTCACCATAGGAACGACATCCCACCTACTCTTCGAAAGTTCATGCTACACGCGCTCGAAATATGTCTGTGACACGGTGGCCTTGACCCACTCCTTGAGTCGAAGAACTGCATCTGGCATCCGAGCAACATCTGAACCACCACAAAAAATCAATAAGAAGGGAGAAACAAAATCTTAAAGGCAAGGTTATACTTACGTTTTATTTTCCATTTTTCAGGACATGGCATATCCTCGGCCGGTATTAAATCCGAGGTCTTCACTCGAACGAATTGTCCCAACCAGCCTCGGTCCTGATCCTCGCCGATGCTCGAGAATGGGGCCTGGCTGGCCCAACGAGCATGTTTTATTAATCCCCCTTGATAGAGTCGAGGACTATACATATGCATGAGATGATCGATGGTGAAAGGACACCCCTCGATTTTGTATACGAAAAAGTGAAGGAGAATTACTATCCTCTAGAAAGAGGGATGAATTTGACCGAGGGTCACCTCGCACCTCTTGTAGAAGGCGATGATGAACGGATCCAAGGTACCCGATATGAAGGGATAAGTGTAAACACTTAAAAACCCCTCCATGTGGGTGGTAATCTCTTCCTCGAGCGTAGGCACCACCACGTGCTTATCAACCAAGTTTCAATCTTCCTTGACCTTGGAGAGGAAGCTATCGGTGACCGAGTATATATATCTCGAGACTGGCTCATACCGAACCGGTACCAAGGAGGGTTTCTAGACCTTGAAATCAGTGCCAGTCGGGCATCCCGCAGGGAGGAACATCCTCAACGGGGGCTCCAGTGTCGTTTCCTCGGTAGCAGCAGACAAAACATTTTCTCTTCTGCTGGTCACGAGGCAGAGGGAGTTTCTTTTTTGGGAATGGACTTTGAGGTCTTTGCCATTTCTTCGGAAAATTAAGGAAAAAGAGCAAGTCAAAAGAATATGCTTGATGATTTGGGATAAAGAACATAAGTTCTTATAAAGGGATTTTAGAGTAATCAGAAAATTGATGTTTGGGAATATTGAAATTTCTAAGGTATGAGAGCAGAAGGTTTGAAATTAAAGTTTGAATGAGCTAATGAGGGGGTATTTATAATCTTCAAACGACAGTTAAAAACCAGAAGTAGTCGACCTGTAGTTGGCGAGCATTTAGTACCATTATGACGTGATCGGCGAGACGTTTCAATCATTTTGTCGTTTCCAACACCGGATATTGAGGTGGGGATCAAGAACTTATATCGTTTCTCATCGCCTACTCACCAAAAATGAGGGGACTATCTATACACGAACACAATCGGTCTCGCATATTGGATGGTAGATCAGGATTGAAACATGAACGGTTGAATATCGAACCCGGGTTCCATCAAACTACGGCTCGAGGTCAGAGTGCCCGTCCTCAAGGAAATCGAGTATGTGATCTTGGAACCAACCCCGATGCCGAATGAGCTTGAGGAAACATTGTGTAAAGACCCGTAAAATTTCAAGTCTAAGAACAATGCCCGAATGGGTCCCCATGTGGTTATAACTGTAGAAATTCTTAAAACAGACTTTTGTGGAGTAAAAAGTACCTCGGGACTTAAAAGATAAAATTTTCCAGAATTGCACAGATTTACGGTCCACTATGCAATCACAGATCAGGTATGTGGACCGCATAGTGGTCGCATACCTGGGCAGTCTGGTTCCCATTTTGGCCCATTTCAGGGCCATTTATGCGAGAGGAATGCGGACCACATAGAAGGAATGCGATCGCGTTCCTGACCGCATTTCCTGCTTCGAGGCTTTTACTTTCTAATTTTTATACCCGACCCCAGCTAACACTTACCCCCTTTCTATTTAATGGGTATCTGAACCAAATAGAGAGAAGGGAGAGTGATTTTAGTGAGAGAAAGTCTTCTTCTTCATCAAATTTGTCCATCATGTCTACTCAGGACCGGGAATTATCGAGTAATCTTCATCTTCTTCACCATAAGAGGTAAGTCCCCACCCCATTTCCATTCAATTCTCAGGTTTTGGAAAAAAATGGAACACACATGAATTGGTTCTTGAAGATAAAAGTCAAGACTTGCATGCATGTTCATGATTTGTCCTAATCTAGCAAAGGGGTGTAAGTTAGAGTAACCTTCCACTAAAAAGGGGATTAATTAATCAAAGGGATCACATAGTGTTTGATAAAATGTCCAAATGAGTTAATGATTTCTAATTCTAAGTATAAACATGGCATCTTGTAAATTAGATCGGAGGCGATAGAAGGTACGGTGGGTTGAGAATAGATATTAAAGGGGAATTTCGACTCGAGGTATGTATGGCTAACTTTACTCTTCGTGGAGTCACCTTGTTGGTGTCCGCGCATTCTATATGAGTTTCTGGCTTATGAATATGTGAATAGATTGTTCTAATGTGTTGAGGCGTAAGATTCTGTTCTCTGATTGTCCTAGTTAATTACCATGCCACCATGCTATATGAGATTGTGAAAAGGTGATTCTTTGTGCTTATTCTATCATGTGCAAAGCTTGTTAAATGTTGAATACATCGGTATGAGTTTCTGGCTTATGCATATGTGAATAGATTGTTCTAATGTGTTGAGGCGTAAGATTCTGTTCTCTGATTGTCCTAGTTAATTACCATGCCACCATGCTATATGAGATTGTGAAAAGGTTATTCTTTGTGCTTATTCTATCATGTGCAAAGCTTGTTAAATGTTGAATACATCGGTATGAGAGGATGTGCTGCAAAATGAAACAAATGATAACGAATCAAATTGTTGAATGTATCTAAGTGCTAAATGCTGTGTAGAAAGTAATGGAAAGGAAATGTGGATTTATCTAATTGAACTATATGTTGATGGTATGCTGTATATGACTCACTGTTTGGTAAAGATTACTATGGCCTTGATTTCACATGGTTATTTGGTTGTTACAAATGTATATTCTTGATGGTGAAAATCCTTGTGATTGGATTGATTGGTTGATGTTTCTATCTAAATATGATTGTAAGGTGGGATCGGGTTACGCGATGCAACAAAATAAATAAGGTTGATGTTGAGAAGAAATAAGGGTGGAATGTGAATTGTACGGTGGGATCGGGTTGCACATCGCAACAGAAGAAATAAGGGTGGAATGTGAATTGTACGGTGGGATCGGGTTGCACATCGCAACAGAAGAAATAAGGGTGGAATGTGAATTGTACGGTGGGATCCGGTTGCACGCTGCAACAGAAGGAATAAGGGTGGAACGTGAGTTGTCTGGTGGGATCGGGTTGCGTGCTGCAACAGGAGAACGATTGAAATAAGAACCTGTGGAACTTTCATTTATGTTTTCTGTATCTCTTTGCAGTATTTGTTTGGTTTCATTGACTTCCTCCTATCTGTGTATTGTTTGATTTTACTTAGAGTAAAGCTTGTTCATACATACTAGTACTATTCCATGGTACTAACATCCCTTTTTTCGGGGGAGCTACATCTTTTATATGGATGTAGACGGTTCTATAGCAGGTATCTCGATCCGCCGATAGTGGTTGATGTGTGGCTAGAATTCATAGTTTAACACGTTATATGCCTTACATTTTATGTGCGTTAATGGTTAAAATACACTTTGTATGTGCATAATGGAGTCTATTTCATGTGTAGGTGAATTGGAGATGGAAGCCGAGCTAAATGGATGCATAAACGTCGAAAATACGCTCAAGAGGCGAAGAGGAGTGCACCGGGATATAGCCGGGCGTTTGGGCTATAAAGCCTGGTGAGGCGAGGCGTTAGCCAGGCGCCAGAGCCCAAACTCCAGGCCTAGCCAGGCGTTATCCAGGCGCCAGAGCTCAAACGCCAGGCCTGGCTAGGCGTTATCCAGGCGTTTGGCCTGTAACGCCTGGCCCCTGATCCGGTCAAATCCGAGTTTTGAAGAGTTTTAAGTGTTTCCCTGTTGGAATAGAAGTCTCCTACACGTTTAGGGTGTATCCCAAACATATAAATAGACCCAAAAACACAACTTGAAAGGGGGAGAAGCCATTGAAGTGAAGAAAAACCTGTAGATTACTACTCAGTGAAGCAAACATTGATTTTTATAGCTTTTATTTATTATTTTGTAGTTCAATTATGCAAGTTATTTTAGAATTGATTCTTATGAATATGAGTAGCTAATTTTCTTAATCTAGGGTTTTGGTGGAACCCGTTAGGGGATAAACTTATGGTAATATTAATATAGTTTGGTTGATTGTTCATCTCTATTTGTTCAATTACGTTCTTGTTGTAGTTAATTGAATGTGCATCAATTAGTTGTGCCTATTTATTATGTATCTACTTGAGAGAGAGTGCATATTTAGGTAATTGTTTGAACAACACCACTCCCAGAGTATAGACGAAATTCATAACCGAGGGTTTAGAAGTTGGATTGGAAATAACGATACTTCGGGTGCAATCTAAAGTGAATTGTAATGCAATCTAGATAGCGTAACTTGAGAGAGTGCGTCTAGTAAATTATCATAATTACTTGAGAGAGATTTATGGTAGATAGAGTGTTCTTGATTGATAGAGATAATTATCAAGTTATATGAAATATCTGAGAAGTAAGTTCACCAACGGGGGAAACCATAGCCTTAGAACTTTATCATAATTGTTTACAATACATTGTTAGTAATTGTTAGTTATTATTATTGTCAGTAGAACTATTAAAGCATTACTAATTTATATTCAAAAAGTCTTGAGAGAATTGATTGAGTAAAAGTTGCGTATTCTAAAGACTTGATTGATACATTAATTCCCCGTGGGATCGACTCTGGGCATAATACCCCGGTTTATATTTGCAGCACCCGTTTAGTCTTTATATAAGACATAGTTGAGCGTGATCAGTGGTGCCTTCCTTTCATCTCCTCAGCAGTTCTGGTGAGCCCCACTTCCTTTCGGGGTTGTGCGTGGTCTATGCCATATTCTTTTATATATTTTGTTCTGTTAAGGCATAGCTGGGGCCTTGTTGCCGGCAAGTTTATATACTCTTCTCCGTATCTTTAGAGGCTCTGTAGACATTATGTGGGTTGTATATATATATATATATATATATATATATATTTGGGGTAGTTGTCGTACTCGTTTGTAATCACGATCCCATATCGGGAGTGTTGTATTTTAGAATGTATATTTTGGGAAGATTAAATGTTGAAAATGTAAAAGAGGAAATTTGACTTATGTTGTAAACGCATGCTTTGATTCTATTTTACTATTTCACTCATAAATGTAAATTTTGAACACGAGGAAATGCATTGGGTAGGAAAGGCAATCCAGGTCCGCTTGACCGGGTTCATCCGGTTGGGCTCCGGTCTCGTCCCTCGGTTTTGGGGCGTGACAAACTTGGTATCAGAGACTCAGGTTTTAAAAGTGTCCTAGGATGTCTCGGAGCCGTGTCTAGTAGAGCCTTTCTTATCTGTGTGTTGTCGACCAAATCTATAATTAGGGGGCTGCATGGACATTTAAGAAAGTACCCTTTTATTGCTATTCTAAATCATGTGATGTGGTGAAAGGTGAGGTTGTCTACCTCTAACTCGGGCATTGTTCCAATTTTCAGTAAATGGCACCCAAGAAGAGAGCTCGACTCGGCCTAGAGGCCAATGCCACCCCAGGAGTGGTCATAAATTCTCCAACTGATGGTGCGGGTGCGAATGATTCCCCGGCCACAAATCAGCCTGACTCCTCCACTCCACGCCAGACTATTCCTATTCCTACACTAGCGAAGGGTGCTGAATCCCTCCCGCTGATATTCCTAACCCACCTCCAGCTCCAGCTTACGGTCCCGGTATTTCTGATGGGGACCTCAGGGGAGCTATCCAGATGTTGACCCAGTTAGTGGCCTCTCAGACCCAAAGATCAAATACTGCCCCTACCTCCTCTAGCGAGCCAGGGGATTCTTTAGGTTCCAGAGTCAACCAGTTTCTGCGGTTAGCCCCTCCAGAGTTCACAGGCACCGACCCAGAGGCTGATCCTCAGGAGTTTATTGGTGAGATGTACAAGACCCTACGAGTTATGAGGGCTACTAAGACAGAGGGGGTTGAGTTGGCTTCCTATCGTCTGAAGGGAGCGGCATATTCGTGGTTCGAGATGTGGGAGAGTTCCCGTGGTGAGGGGAGCCCTCCGGCAAGGTGGGATGAGTTTGTAGATGCCTTTATGGGTCATTTCTTGCTTGCCGAGATTATAGCAGCCCGTGCTACAGATTTTGAGGTCCTTAAGCAGGGCAACATGAGTGTGTTGGAGTATCATATGGAGTTCGTGCGCTTGTCCAAATATGCTGTTCACATGGTGTCTACTATGGAGGCTAGAGTTCGCCGGTTTGTTCAAGTCCTTGGTCCCTTGGTTATTAATGAAGCTGCTACAGCTGCTCTGCATTCATATATGAACTACGGGAAGATTGTGGGATTTGCCCAGGCTACGGAGGCTCAGAAATTAAAGATAAGAATAGAGAGGGAGAGCAGTAGTAGAGCCCGGTCAGCTGGCAACCCTAGGAGTTCAGTTGGAGGAGGGAGATCAGCCCTTGGGAGAGGGTCATCAGGGCCATGTCAGTCCTATGCTCAGTCCTCAGCAAGTGCGCTGCCCTCAGGGCACAATTATCAGTAGGGAGGTCGCGTTGGACCAGGTTCAGACAACATGAGGTTCCATCAGTTGGGTCGTTCAGGTGAGAGGTTCCAGTAGCAGCGGAGGGCCCCATGCCCCAAGTGCGGGAGGTTTCATTCTGAGCCCTGTTACTTGGACATACCGGTATGCTATAGGTGTGGAGTGAGAGGCCATGTTCAGCGAGACTGTTGTGCACCCAGTCAGGGCACGAGTAGGGGCACTGCTCAGCCATCAAATTTTTCAGCTGCTACATCTTCAACACGCCCTCCAACCCGCGGCCCTCCAGCTCCAGCAAGGCGCGATGCAACTGGGGGTGGAGCACGGGGTCAAGGGGGACCCAGTCGGTTCTATGGTTTGAGTGGTCGCCAGAGTGCGGAGGCTTCTCCAGATGTTGTCACAAGTATTTTGACTGTTCAATCACATGATGTTTATGCTCTTATTGATCCCGGGTCTTCTTTGTCATATGTTACTCCATTTATTGCTTCAAGTTTTGGGATAGAACCCGAACAGCTTCACGAGCTGTTCTCTGTGTCGAGTCCGGTTGGTGATTCTATTATGGCCATGCGAGTCTATAGGAATTCTGTTGTTACGGTGCGTGGTCGGGATACCACGACAGATCTTATTGAGTTAGAAATGGTAGACTTTGATGTAATCATAGGGATGGATTGGCTCTATTCGTGCTTTGCTAAACTGGACTGCCGAACCAGAATTATGAGGCTCGAGTTTCCTAATGAACCAGTTATCGAGTGGGAGGGGAATAATGTTGTGCCAAGAGGTAGGTTTAATTCCGACCTTAAGGCCTCAAAGATAATCAGAAAAGGGTGCATCTACCATTTGGTCCGGGTTGCGCACACCACTTCAGAGGTGCCTGCTCCCGAATCTGTGCCTGTTGTGAATGAATTTATTGAAGTATTTCTGGACGAGCTTCCTGGGATTCCACCAGATAGAGAGATGAATTTCGGGATTGACGTATTTCCAGATACGCAGCCAATATCTATTCCACCCTACCGAATGGCGCCAACAGAATTAAGAGAGTTAAAATAACAATTGAAAGATCTATTAGAAAAGGGCATTCGGCCAAGTGTGTCGCCTTGGGGCGAACCGGTTCTTTTTGTTAGGAAGAAAGATAGATCGCTTCAGATTTGTATTGATTATCGCCAGCTCAACAAGGTCACCATAAAAAACAAATACCCATTGCCTCAGATAGATGATTTGTTCGACCAGTTGCAAGGTGCTAAGTTCTTCTCAAAGATTGATTTGCGGTCCGGGTATCACCAGTTAAAGATCAGGGAGCAGGATATTCCTAAGATTGCCTTCAGGACTCGATATGGGCACTTTTAATTTCTGGTAATGTCTTTTGGGCTAACCAACGCCCCAACAACTTTTATGGATCTTATGAATCGGGTTTTCAAACCATTTCTAGACTCCTTTGTGATTGTCTTCATTGACGATATCCTTGTTTATTTGCGAAGTCAGGAAGATCATGCTAATCACCTCAGGGCAGTTCTACAGACTCTTCATCAACACCACTTGTATGCAAAGTTTTCAAAATGTGAGTTTTGGCTAGAATCAGTCACCTTTTGGGCCATGTTGTTTCCAGGGAAGGGATTCGGGTTGATCCCCAAAAGATTGAAGCGGTAAAGGATTGGACTAGATAAACGACCCCGACAGAGATTCACAATTTCTTGGGTTTGGCTGGATATTATCGGAGCTTTGTGGAGGGATTCTCTACCCTCGCCTCCTCATTGACTAAGCTGACGTAGAAAGCGGTTAAGTTTCAGTGGTCCGATGCTTGCGAAAAGAGTTTCCAAGAATTAAAATCAAGATTGACTTCGGCGCTATTGTTGACCTTGCCAGAAGGTTTAGAAGGGTTAGTGGTGTATTGTGATGCTTCAAGGGTTGGTTTGGGGTGTGTATTCATGCAATATGGTAAGGTAATAACATATGCTTCTAGGCAGCTCAAGAATCACAAGAAGAATTACCTTACGCATGATTTGGAGCTCGCGGCGGTTGTGTTTGCATTGAAGATCTGGCGGTATTATCTTTATGGGGTCCATGTGGACATGTTCGCAGACCACAAGAGTCTTCAGTATTTATTCACACAGAAGGAGTTGAACTTAAGGCAGCGGAGGTTGTTAGAATTGCTCAAGGATTATGATAGGAATATTTTGTACCATCTAGGAAAGGCGAATGTGGTAGCCTACGCTCTTAGTCGGAAATCCATGGGTAGCTTGGCTCATTTGGAAGCAGGTCAGAGGCCTTTGGCTCGGGAGGTTTATCAGCTGGCCAGTCTGGGGGTATGTCTTTCAGCCTCAGATGAAGGGAATGTCATGGTGCATAATGGAGCGGAGTCTTCGCTTGTAGCGGAAGTCAAGGGAAAGCAATTCATGGATCCAGCTTTGGCACAGTTGAGAGAAGCAATTCTGAATCACAAGACTACATCATTTTCACTTGGCAATGATGACGGTGTTTTGTGGTGCCAATGAAGGCTATGTGTTCTGGATATGGATGATCTTCGGGAGAGAGTTATGGCAGAGGCTCACAATTCCAGGTATTCCGTACACCCAGGTTCTACGAAGATGTATCACGATATCAAGGAGATTTATTGGTGGAATGGTATGAAGAGAGGATTGGCGGACTTTGTGGCTAGGTGTCCAAATTGTCAGCAAGTGAAGGCCGAACATCAGAGGCCCGGTGGGTTGGCACAGCTTATGGAAATACCAACATGGAAATGGGAAATTATCAATATGGACTTTGTGGTAGGGTTACCTCGCACTCCGCGTAGGTTCGACTCAGTTTGGGTAATAGTGGATCGACTGACAAAGTCGGTGCATTTCTTGCCAGTCAAGTCCACCGATACTACAGAACAGTACGCTCAGTTGTATATCAAAGAAATAGTCAGGCTCCACGGAACTCCAGTATCTATTATCTCGGATCGAGGGGCCCAGTTCACAACTAACTTTTGGAGGAAATTTCAGCAAGGTTTGGGTACGCAGGTAAATCTCAGAATAACTTTCCACCCGCAAATGGACGGTCAGGCAGAGCGGACCATTCAGATGCTTGAAGATATGTTACGGGCTTGTGTATTAGATTTCAAGGGTAGCTGGGATGATCACTTGCCACTTATAGAATTTGCTTATAGTAACAGTTTCCATGCTAGTATTCATATGGCCCCGTTTGAGGCATTGTACGGAAGGAGATATAGGTCTCCGATTGGATGGTTCGAGGTTTGTGAGGCGGAACTGCTAGGACCGGATCTTGTGCACCAAGCTATGGAAAAATTTAGAGTCATTCAGGAGAGGATAAAGACTGCTCAGAGTCATTAGAAATCCTATGCGGACGTTTGTCGAAGAGATTTGGAGTTTCAAGTAGATGATTGGGTATTATTGAAGGTGTATCCCATGTAAGGAGTGATGCGGTTTGGGAAGAAAGGGAAATTGAGCCCAAGGTATGTCGGGACATATAGGATTTCTCAAAGGATAGGGCAGGTGGCGTATAGTCTGGTATTGCCCCCTGAGATGTCATTAGTGCACCCAGTGTTTTATGTGTCCATGCTGAAGAAGGTAGTTCGAGATCCATCTGTCATCGTGCCGGTTGAGACCGTTGAAATTAATGAAAAGTTGTCATATGAAGAGGTTCCGGTTGCTATTCTTGATATGCAAGTTCGTAGGTTGAGAAACAAAGCGGTTGCTTCGGTCAAAGTATTATGGCGGAGTCAACAAGTCGAAGAAGCCACGTGGGAAGCAGAAAATGAAATGAAAGAGAAATATCCCCACTGGTTTGAATAAGTCCGGTAGTGGCTTTGAAAGTTGTCATCTCTAAGCAATTACATTGGTGTCAAATTTTGTGCAAGAACACTCCACTCCCCTAATTACCCTACTATTGTGACTTCTTAAACTTTGTGCTATAAATGTATATGTTGTTGTGATTAGTTGGATCATGTGCAACTCGTTGAAATAGCTGAATTATGTGTAACTCATTGTAATAGCTGAATTATGTGCAACTCATTGTAATAGTTGAATTATGTGCAAATTTGTGGTGTTAATTGAACTATGTGTGGCTTGTGGAAGTAATTGAATTATATGCAACTTGTTGAGATGACTGGATTATGTGAAAGTTGATAGAGTAACTGAAAATGTGTGGAATTGGTTGAAATGTGTTTCGGGGGCTCTCTGACAGGTAGATAGGCCTAATTACAAAGGAAACTCTGGCGAAATTTTTCAGGAAATATCGGAGTTAGTAAAAAATTTGGGGGTTGGCATGTTTCGTGTTCTCTTAACTAAGTGATTCCCCAATCCTCATTCGAGGACGAATGATTCTAAGTGGGGGAGGATGTAAAGACCCGTAAAATTTCAATTCTAAAAACAATGCCCGAATGGGTCCCCATGTGGTTATAACTGTAGAAATTCTTAAAACGGACCCTTGTGGAGTAAAAAGTACCCCGGGACTTAAAAGATAAAATTTTCCAGAATTACACAGATCTGTGGTCCACTATGCGATCGCAGATCAGGTATGCGGATCGCATAGTAGTCGCATACCTGGACAGTCCGATTCCCATTTTGGCCCATTGCCATTTATGCGACAGGAATGCGGACCGCATAGCAAGAATGCGATCGCATTCTTGACCGCATTTTCTGCTTCGGGGCTTTTAATTTCTAATTTTTATACCCGATCCCATCTTAATAAAACACTTACCCCCTTTCATTTTAACGGGAATCTGAACAAAATAGAGAGAAGGGAGAGGGAGTTTAGTGAGAGAAAGTTTTCTTCTTCAATAATTTGGTCCATCATCTCTACTCAGGCCCGGAAATTACCGAGTAATCTTCATCTTCTTCACCATAAGAGGTAATTCCCCACCCCATTTCCATTCAATTCTCAGGTTTTGGTTAAAAATGGAACACACATGAATTGGTTCTTGAAGATAAAAGCTAAGACTTGCATGCATGTTCATGATTTGTCCTAATCTAGCAAAAAGGTGTAAGTTAGAGTAACCTTCCACTAAATAGGGGATTAATTAATCAAAGGGATCACATAGTGTTTGATAAAATTCCCAAATGATTTCATGATTTCTAATTTTAAGTCTAAACATGGCATCTTGTAAATTAGATCGGAGGCGATAGAAAGTCCGGTGGGTTGAGAATAGATATTAAAGGGGAATTGTGACTCGAGGTATGTATGACTAACTTTAATCTTTGTAGAGTCACCTTGTTGGTGTCCGAGCGTTCGGTATGAGTTTCTGGCTTATGCATATGTGAATCGATTGTTCTAATGTGTTGAGGCGTAAGATTCTGTTCTCTGATTGTCCTAGTTGATTACCATGCCACCATGCTATATGAGATTGTGAAAAGGTGATTCTTTGTGCTTATTCTATCATGTGCAAAGCTATTGAATACATCGGTATGAGAGGATGTGTTGCAAAACAAAAGAAATGATAACGAATCAAATTGTTGAATGCATCTAAGTGCTAAATGTTGTGTAGCATGTAATGGAAAGGAAATGTGGATTTATCTAATTGAACTATATGTTGATGGTATGCCGTATATGACTCACTGTTTGGTAAAGATTACCGTGGCCTTGATTTCACATGGTTATTTGGTTGTTACGAATGTATATTCTTGATGGTGAAAATCCTTGTGATTAAATTGATTGGTTGATGTTGCTATCAAATATGATTGTAAGGTGGGATCAGGTTGCGCGCTGCAACAGAAGAAATAAGGTTGATGTTGAGAAGAAATATAAGGGTGGAATGTGAATTGTACGGTGGGATTGGGTTGCACGCCGCAATAGAAGGAATAAGGGTAGAATGTGAATTGTACAGTGGGATCGGGTTGCACGCCGCAACAAAAGGAATAAGGGTGGAATGTGAGTTGTCCGGTGGGATCGGGTTGCACGCTGCAACAGGAGAACGATTGAAATAAGAAACTGTGGAACTCTCATTTGTGTTTTCTGTATCTCTGTGCAGTATTTTTTTTGTTTCTTTGACTGCCTTCTATCTGTGTATTGTTTTATTTTACTTAGAGTAAAGCTTGTTCATACATACTAGTACTATTCCATGGTACTAACGTCCCTTTTGTCGGGGGCGCTACATCTTTTGTATGGATGTAGGTGGTTCTATAGCAGGTAGCTCGGTCCGCCGATAGTGGTGCCTTCCTTTCATCTCCTCAGCAGTTCTGGTGAGCCCCACTTCCTTTTGGGTCATGCGTGGTCTATGCCATCTTATTTTATATATTTTGTTCTATTAAGGTATAGCCGGGGCCTCGTTGCCGGCAAGTTTATATACTCTTCTCCGTATCTTTAGAGGCTCCGTAGAAATTATGTGGGTTGTATATATGTATTTGGGGTAGTTGTCGTACTCGTTTGTAATCACGATCCCATATCGGGAGTGTTATATTTTAGAGTGTATGTTTTGGTAAGATTAAATGTTGAAAATGTTAAAAGAGGAAATTTGACTTATGTTGTAAACTCATGCTTTGATTCTATTTTGCTGTTTCACTTATAAATGTACATTATGAACCCGGGGAAATGCATTAGGTAGGAAAGGCAATCCAGGTCCGCTTGACTGGGTTCATCCAGTTGGGCGCCGGTCTCGTCCCTCGGTTTTAGGGCGTGACACATTGTCAGACCGAATAATAGGAGGCCGAAATATCCGTGACCGCTCGAGTATCACGACAGGAATCTCGGCACATATCAATGAGAAATCTACTAATTAGCTAATTATGGGATTTTCTACCTTTTATAAAATTGTACCTAAAGTAGGACTACCCTATTATATAAAAAGGGGTCTAATTTTTTTTAATGGACATTGTAACATTCACTTATAAGTAATATACTGTGATTTTCTCTTTAAAGTTCTATTTCAACTGAGTTTTGATACTGTGATCGAATTGCATCATATTCAAGGAGGACCCTCCTCCCAAGGCTGTTACTGTCCAATTCGTGTGGTCTGAACTTACTTTATCATTCGTTATTTCCAATTATAATTTAACGTATCATTTTCTGTCTATTAATCCACGTATCCTTAAAACCACTTATAAATTCAGTTGTTATCTAGTTTTGAGCGTAAACAAGTTTCTTTAATCTATTTTTTTTTTTTTAAATTAAACTTTTATTGTATTTCATATATTTGTTTTGTGCTATTTTGTTAAATTATAACTTAACCAAATAAAAATATATGGAGCTTACACCTCACTCCTTATTAAATAACATGTCCTCATCTCGCCCCTTCCTTCTAAAATACAGGTAGTAGTAACCGTTGAGATTTGAGAAGGGCATTGATTGAAGAGGAAATAGTTTCAAATTTCGCACTCAATTTTTAATAATTATGGCTAGAACTTAGAAAAGAACATGTGTCCGTATTAAATGTGAAAGTCGGTTTGTGGGCTAAAATAATGCAGGGTACTGCGCTCCGTATCCAACTTTTGCTTTGACTCTCCGCTATATACAATGGCTGCTTTTGATACTGTCACTGTCCAAGAGCGACATACTAATTTTATGTATGGACCACAATAGGACGGGATAGGCGAAGGTGAGGTAGGACGGGGTAAAACTTTAGTGGGGCGGGATCAATGGTGGACCCGGGAGTTTGTGCAAACGGGTTCAATAAATATATAACTTTAGTCGTAAAATAGTAGTTATCAAGTGGGTTCAAATAAGTATTTACACAAAATTTACACAGTTTTAATCCTAATTTATACATATACACAGTATTATTTTTTGGTGAAGCAGGTTCAATTGAACCTGCTAGCCACCACTTGGGTCCGCCCTGGGTTGGATATGGAGCATCTAAATGGCACAGAGAAAAAAAGGGTAGGGAAAAACTTTATTTTTGAAAAACTAAAATGGAGGTAGCATGTCAACTTTTCGTCTAAAAAGCTATGATCCCTCTTAGAAGAAGAAAAGGAAATAACAATGTATACAGTAAAACATGAAAGGCCGATTTTGAGGCTTCTACAACATTCCAAGCCTCGACCTCGATTGTATCAGAGCAGAAGCAGAAGTTCAACCCCAAGGTGCATTCCTCGAGGAAGTATTTCGAGGGATCGATATACCTCGAGGCAAGGTAAAGATCGAAGACCATCATAAGAAGGCGGGAAATTCCAAAGGGCACGTGGTTATAGCTGATAACGCCTAAGGGTGGCAGGTGGGCCGGGCCCGACCCGGGCCCGCGGGCTATACGGGCTAGCGGGATAAACGGGCCGGTCGTGGGGGCTCCGGGCTTGGGGGGATTTAGGCCCGTGGGGGGCCGGTTCTAAGGTTTGGACCCGTGAGCCCGGGCCCGGCAGGCGGGCCTAACGGTAAAAATTCAAAAAAAAAAATTAAAAAAAATGGCCAACGGCCAGATTTTTAAAATCTAGCCGTTGGAGCCTCAAAAAAGCCGTTTAACATGTTTAAAAATTAGCCATTTGGCCCCCAAACTTTTTATAATTACACTTTTTTCCTTTTCTCAACTATAAATACCCCATCATTCTTTCATTTTTACTCACAAAAGGATCAATCTCTCTCTAATTTTCTTCTACTTTTGCTTACTTTATTATTGCAAATTGTGGAAAATTGTGAAGTTGGTGAATTGAAGTATTCAAGTCTTCAACATTATACAATTTTCAAGAAGTTGTTCGTCAATTCGGTAAACTCGTTCCAACTCATAAGTTTTAATATTTTAGTTTTGTTTGTTTTAGTTTCTATAATTATAATTAATATGGCCNCCGGCTCCCCGACGTAGATCTGTTACCCGTCCTCCCCCACCTATTATTCTTGATAGTGATAACCCTTGTTTTCAATTTACTGATAGTCAGTTTATACATGATCTTACACCAGGTTCACAATTAAATGATGAATATATGAATACTCTTTATCGTAATCCAACTATCGATGAAAATGATGAGGAAAATGATGATTTAGATGATACAACTACTAGTCCTCTTGTTAACCAAATTGATAATAATCCAAATGATGCCCCGGTTGACCCTCCTGTAGTAACCCCTACTTTTAATAGACAACGTGCTAAACGGGCCGAAACATCTCTTGTTTGGCATTATTTTACTCAACTAAGAGATCAAAATAAGGCTAAGTGTAAAACTTGTAGGCTGTTGATGTCTCATAAATTTAATGACCACCGTGGCGGTACGGGTAGTTTGAGTAGACACATATTGAAACACCCTGATGCTAAAATTAGATTTCAACAAATGAAAGCTCAGCAAGAGGGGACAAGTGTAGGTGTTCAAGTTAACCCTAGTACCTGGTCGAACCTAGTTCAACCGGGAATTAACACTGTTACCGGTGGCATTTTATATTACGATCCAAATAAAGATCGTGAAGAATTGGCAAAAATGGTTACTGTTATGTGCTTACCATATAGTTTTCCCTCTAACCCTCACTTTGTCCATTATATTAGAAGAATTTTTAATCCTACTTATAAAGGATGGCCTCGCACAACCGTAAAGTCTGATATTTATAAATATAAACATGAATATGAACAATATTTGCGCTATTTATTTACTCATATTGGTAATCGCATTTCTATTACAACTGATATTGGTAAGAGTGGTAATGACTGTGATTATTTAACTATTACCGCTCATTGGGTTGATGAGGAATGGATAATGCAAAAGCGTATTATTGCTTATAGAGTAATTACTTCAAGTCACACAGGTAAGTTTATTGCTAAGACAGTTCATGATATTTGTAGATATTTTTGCATTAAAGATAAAATAATGGCAGTTTCAATGGATAATGCTTCTAGTCATACTTCACCTGCTGACAATTTAGGCACCGAGCAACATACTCCACTATGTCCTTCTTCATCCTCCTCCACCAATAGTGCTGTCTCAAGTATTGATACATCTTCGGGGCACCCGGATGAATAGAGTACCGCGAGCTATGAGCCTCCTGAAGAAAACTCACGCAACCATCAACATTAGGCACACATAGCCTGCCCTGCATCCTCAATAAGCCATCATCCCCAATAGTAATCTCCCTAGCATCACCGTGCTGGACCGTTTCCTAAAGGACAAGCAGGTGGGGATCATCATACTAACGCTCCCTTATACGATCATAAAGAGAAGACCGAGAGACCACACAAGCCAACACTCGACTCGGCTCAAAAATATCCAATCTCACAAACTGGCTGGCTAAGGACTGAACATCCAATGCTAAGAGTTTCTCTGTTGCGACTCAAAGCATCGGCCCGAGATGTCGTCTCGTAATCCCAAACGTAAATGTGCAGGGGGATATCTTGAAATACTATCCCGCAGTACCAAAGTAAATATGCAGAACAGTGGGATCTCTCGGAATACCATTCTGTAGTCCCAAAGTAAATATGCAGAACAGGAGGATCTCCCGGAATACCATTCTGTAGTCCCAAAGTAAATATGCATAACAGGGGGATCTCCCAGAACACTATTGCGTAGTCCCAAAGTAAATATGCAGAACAGGAGGATCTCCTGGAATATCGTTCTATAGTCCCAAAGTGAATTTGCAGCCAAACAATAGAATTTAATAGTTGCGACACGAAATCCTACACTTCAGCCTAAGTACATGTGAAGGAAATACAAGTAAATTCACTAAACATGTTGCACGTAGTTCAGATAAAGAGTTAAGACAAGTAGGCATGCTATTTTAGTCTAACAGGATAGTAAACATGCTGATAAGATTCAAATAAGAAGGAAAACAGGTTATTACTTAGTGGAAATCAGGTTTTTACAACAATTAGCCCGTGTACATACTCGTCATTTTACGTACACAGTTCTCATATATCAAAACAGTACCAATCCTAAGCGGAGTTCCCCAATACAAGGTTAGGCAAGCCACTTACCTTGAATCAAGCTCAAATCAATCTGAAACAACGCTCTTTCCACGAAAATCTGACTTCGAATGGCCCAAATCTAGCTAAAATCAATTACATAACATAAATACAACTACAAAGAACTAATCTATCTACTAAAATTAAAGCTACACCAAGAAATTGGAAATTCGCCCCAAAAAGCCTCCCCGAGCCCAAGTCTCGGAATCGAGAAAAAATTATCAAATATCAATACCCATTCACTCACGCATTCACTCGTACCAAAATTATCTAAATCTGATGTCTAAATCCTAATAAAAACTCAGAATTTGGTTGAAGAACTTTTCCCCCACTTTCCGAACCTTTCAATCCAATTCCGAAATTAAATGGAAAAAACAATTATAGATTAATGAAATACAACCAAAAACGAGTTAGGAATCATTACCCCAATTCTATCTCTGAAAATCCCTCAAACAATCGCCAATTTCTGATCTCCCAAGTCCAAAAATTAAGAAATAAATCAAACCCTTAATTTAGCCCTTTTTTACCAATTAAACCGAACCTGCGGTTAATTACACGCATTTGCGGCGCCGCTTTTGCGACTAGAACTCCGCACCTGTGGAATTTCATTAAATTCCCATACTCCGCACCTGCGCACATATATCTGCATGCGCTAACTCGTTCGCTTCTGCAAAAACATGGCTTCCTTCCCCAATCCGCTTCTGCGATCACCCTTCCGTAGATGCGGCTCCGCTTCTGCGGCATACGCGTCGCACCTGCGACCACTGACTCCCAAGACTAAAGCGCACTTGCGACCTCTTTCTCGCTTCTACAGGGCCGCACCTGCGAACTTCCCATTGCAGGTGCGAAAACACTAGATTCAGCAACTTCAGAATATGCACAAGTCCAATTTTCCATCCGTTAAGCACTTGAAACTCACCCGAGGCCCTTGGGACCTCAACCAACCATACCAACCAATCCTAAAATACCATACGAACTTAGTCGAGCTTTCTAACCACTACAAATAATGTTAAAATGATGAATCATCCTCCGATTCAAACTTAAAGAACTTGAAATTTCTAAATTTGACAACCGATGCCGAAAACTATCAAACTAGGTCTGATTCGACACAAGTCACATTCAACGTTATGGACCTATTCCAACTTCTGGAACTGAAACCGATCCCGATATCAAAAATTCCACTACAGGCCAAAATCTCCAAGACTTCGACTTTCACCATTTTAAGCCTAAATGAGCTACGAACCTCCAAAACATAATCCGGACATGTCCCTAAGCCCAAAGTAACCTAACGGAGCTAATGGAACTGACGGAACCCCATTCTAGAGTCGTCTTCACATAGTTCCGACTACGGTCCATATCTTAAAGCTTAAGCTCCCATTTAGGGACCAAGTGTCCCAAAACACCCCAACAACCAAAATGAAACCTCCCGACAAATCACAATAGTATAAATAGATACGGGGAAAGTAGTTAATAGGGGATCAGGGTTATAACTCTCAAGACGATCGGCCGGGTTGTCACAATAACCTTTGGCAAACCACCTTTCCTTGAATTTATACATCCTTATATTTGATTTATATACCCACTTTGAACTAATGGGAAGTTTCCAATAGGTAGATCCACAATCTACCATGTATTATTTTCTTCAAGACCATTGATCTCTTGCTCCATGGAATTAACCCAATTCCGATCCTGAGAAGCATCCTCAAAAGATTTGGGTTCACTATAGGCTGAGAAGACTCCAAGATAAGACTAATATGCTGGTGAAAGAGGTGATAGGCAATATGTGAAGACAAAGGGTATTTCTTGTTCCCTGGTGGTCTTGTTGTGATCATATAATCCTTGAGCCAAGCAGGAGGTGTTGAGGTCCTCTTTGGTCTGGTGGATCCAGTTGGTTGAGCTCCTACTTCTACTGGTGCATTTGTAGGTGGGACTGCAGGGACTGCTGTCTAAATTCTTTCACCAAAAGCTACTTGATCTCTTGTCTCTTCCTCAACATGGTTAACCTTATTTCTAATTTCACCCGGAGAATACTTTAGGTCAACAATGTCAACTTCAGAATGTTCAAGACTATTGACATTAGCTTCATGTTGCAACACATGTGCAAATTGTGTACGGAGGATGTATGGTGATATTGATCGGATGCTGTCAGACATTTGAGTGAACATGTCTTCTTCAGCTACTTGTATCCTTGAAGGAAAGATGTGCTCTAGAAATACAACATCTCTACTAACAAGGAAACCTTTAACTCTCCAAGTCACACATCTTATAATATTTTTGGGTGTCTAAGTATCCAAGAAACACTGTCTTCTTGGCTCTGTAGAAAATTTATCTCCTCTTCTAAGCTACTTGCATAACACAAACATCCAAAATTCTAAGATGTTGAATATTGGCATGCCTTTTATGTAACAACTCATATAGAGATTTTCCTTCCAGCACTGGTATTGGCAATCCATTTATCAAGTAGACTGTAGTTCTCACATACTCTACCAAAATCTTATAGGCACACCACTCTAAGACTTCAAGGCACTTGCCATTTCCACAATGTGCCTATGTTTTCCCTTCATTATCCCATTTTATTGTGCAGTGTAAGCACAACTACTTTAGTGTATAATGCCAAGTGAATCTAGCAATTCCTTACATTTGGAATTGAAAAAATCCGATCCATTATCAGATTCTAAAACCTTCACAGTAACAACAAATTGATTCTTTATAATTGAAAGGAAGTTCTTCAATACAACCACTACTTCACATTTTGAATATATCAAGTACACCCAAGTATATCTACTAAAGTCTTCCGCAATGATGACATAATATTGATTTCTATCATATGTGGGCACCTTGTAAAGCCCCCAGATATCAAGATGAATCAATAGAAAGAAAGATGTTGATTCAGTATCACTAGTAGGAAATTGCAATCTGCATTGCTTTGCTAAAGGTCATATACTACAATCACTAATTTCACTACTTCTAACTTTATTCTTCATACCTGTTATTTATTGAATAGTCCTTAAGGAAGCATGTTCCAGCCTGAGATGCCACAGTGTAGACTTTGTTCCCTTTCTTTGAAAAACTCCAGCTAACATTGATGCTTGTTTATTCATTAATTACAATACATCTGACTCTTTACCAATTTTCAGTACGTTACCACTAAATAGTTTCTGAAACAATTAGAATTCACGGTAGAAGCTGACCCAACATCTGAGGTCTCTAGTGAGAGTTGATATTGATAATTGACTGAACATAAAGTCAAGGACATGAAATTCATTCTTTACCAACTGAGCTCTTAGGATTTCTATGTTTCATGTATGTGCTATTTTTACTCTAATTCCGGTTGGCAACTGTACTCCATTATTACCTTGACCGTCCATACTCCTAACATTACTTAAGATCTCTTTATTATGGTAATATGATGTGTAGCTCCTGAATCTAATATCCAATCTATCATTGAAGCACGGGGTAATAAGGAAATTATACCTTCCATGTTGGAAGAGCATTCTCCAGCTGGTGGCTTGTTCAACAGTCCTACTAGCTGATAGTATCGTTCCTCTGTCAGCACATGACCTTGAAATTAGTTCCTAGAGGATCCCATTTCTTCATTACTTGCTGCATTAGCATAAGTATTAGGTCCACCATTATGAAATTTCTTCTTACTTTTGAAATTTGCTGGGTAACCAATAAGTTTTTAATAATTTTCCTTTAGATGTCCTTTGTAGCCACAGTGCTCACAAATCAGCCCAAATTTTTTTAGGATTGAAACCCTAAGTCTTTCCTGCCAACATAGTGAGTGGATCTCTATTTTTTTCACTCCTAGTGAACTTTGACCATTATCCAGTGTTACTATTGCATATGCTTCATTCACAGAAACAATGAGTCTCCTCAAAAGAACATTGCTTCGAACATTACTATAGCTCTCATTCATTCCCATGAGAAATTGAAGTAATCTAGTTTGCGCTAAATGCTAAAGCGTAGGTTGAGACTTATCACAATCACAACAGGACTTAGGGGTTAGCACATCCAATTCATTGCACAAAGGAGTAATCTTTGAGTAGTAAGATATTACAGAATTTGTACCTTGCATCAGTGTGACTATCTCTGTCCAGAGGTGACAAATCCTTGTTAACTATCAAACTTCTCATAGAAATCTCTCCATACTTTCTTTGCATTCGATGCAAATATGATGATAGAAATCAATTTCACACGCAATTGTGCTACCAATCCATGACACTACAATCGCGTTATATTTCTCTCATTGTTCCGCGAATTCTCTTCTATACATGCTTTTGACACAAGTTTCGTCCTCAAATCCCAGCTTACTTGTAACAACCCGGCTGGACCTTTTGAGTAGTTTATCCCCAATCCCATATTTATTGTGACCTCTATGTTATATTGTGGTTATGCGACTTGTCGGAGAGTTTGGTTTTGGTTTCAGATGAGTTCCGGAGTGATATGAGACACATATTCCCTAAGTTAGAGGTTTAAGTTGTAGGAGTTGACTGTAGTTTCACTTGTGTGAAGACGACTCCAGAATAGAATTTTTATGGTTCCAATAGCTCCATATGGTGATTTTCAGTCTTTGGAGCGTGTCTTGATGTTAATTTAGAGGTCTATAGGTCATTTCGGCATGAATTGGCGAAAGTTGGAAAATGGAATATTTTGGAAAATCTATCTAGGGGTTGACTTTATTGATATCAGGGTCAAGTCCCAATTTTTAGAGTTGGAATAGGTCTGTAATATCAATTATGACTTATGTGCAAAATTTGAAGTCAATCGGAGTTATTTTGGTACGAATCGATATTGGTTTCGGAATTCGGAAGTTCATAGTTGCATAGGCTTGAATTTGGGTTGCGATTCGTAGAATTTATGTTATTTGATATGATTTTTATCCTCTAGTAGGTCAATTATGTGTTTTGGAACTAGTTGGTTGGATAGGGTCCGGGGCCTTGGGGGTGATTCGGATTGAATCCGGAACAAAATTGGGCTTGTTAGATTGCTAAAGTTTTCCAGCTTCTGGTGTCATTGCACCTGCAGAGGGCCTGGTCGCAGGTGTAGGCTTGCAAAAGCAAGCTCTGGATAGCAGAAGCCTTGCTGGCCATGCCCAACTGGGGTCACAGAAGTAGATTGGTCTCCCCAGAAATGAGGTCGCTTCTATGATGGAAGGAAGCGCAAATGCGAGCTGGTTCGCTGGTGCGACGTACTCGGCGTAGGTGCGACGTACTCGTCATAGGTGCGCATACGCAGATACGGACTTATTCTCACATAAGTAGAGGGTGCTGAGTTAAATCATGGCCGCACGTGCGATGGGAAATCCGGAAGGGTGGAGCCGCAGATGCGGCAGTTAGATCGCATGTGCGAATTGCCTGGGCAGAAAAGGGGAAATTCGGAGGGTTTTATTCATAATTCAGTTTTGGACATAGAGCGCTTGGTGAGAGGCGATATTTTGAGGGTTTTTTAGAGAGATTATTGGGGTAAGGAATCCTAACTTGGTTTTGGTTAATTTACAAGAATTTATTGTTAATTTCCTCATTAAATTAGTGGTTTGAGTTGGAATATTAGGGGGAAATGGTAGAAACTTCTTAGACTAAATATTAAAGTTTTGAAAGGAAAATTGAGGTCGAATTTGAGTAATTCTTGAATGGTTGGATTCCATATCGAATGGGTGTTCATATTTTATAGATTTTGTCGAGATTTGAGATGCGGGCCCGGGTTGACTTTTTGGATTGACTTTTTAATTCTTCGCAAAGATCGTAATTTTATTGTTTGAATTAGTTTCCTATAGTTATATTTATAGAATAAAATTGATATTGCTAGATCTGAGCCGTTCGGAGTTGTATAATCGAGGTAAAGGCCTTCTATTTGATTGATTTAGCGTGGTTTGAGGTAAGTGACTTGCCTAACCTTGTGGGGGGAATTACACCTTAGGATCAGTATTTTTTGTGATAATTGTGATATGCAAAGCCGTGTACACAAGGTGACGAGTGTATACACTGGATAAATGTGGAAATTTCAGGTTTTAGCTATGTAGGTACCATCCATGCCGTAATTGAGTTGCCTTAACATGTTATAGTTATCATTTTTAGTATAATTTCACATGTCTACTTGTCTCATCTCTTACTTGTTAATTGCTATACATATTTAGTTGAAGTTCTTGTTTCCTTTATTTTGTATTCCTTATTTGACTGTTGAATTCTTACTTGAAATTGCTAGTCTTGGAATATCTTGTTGTTGAAATTGGTATTGAGTTGCAAAGGTCGTGATTCCTATTGAGGCAAAGTGTTAAGTTGTGAAATATCATTCTATTGAGTTATTCTTCTGATTGTTACTATTGAGACTTTGTGTACGTTGTGGTTGAGTTGAGGGCTCCTTATTGTGAAATTCTGTTATTGTTTGGTTTTCTCTAGCAAGTTGTGATTTTGGGCACTTGAGGTGCGATTTGTGATATTGATACGAATGCGATGGTATAAAGTCTGGGGGGTTGAAGCGCATGTTGTGAGATAAGGTGGGCTTGATACGGGTGGCTAGTAGGGGAACTACTAGAAGCCATGCTGTGTGATAAGGAGCACTAAAACGTGATATGCTATTTCGGGAAAAATGATTTTCAAAACTAAATGTAAAGTCTCCCGCGGTGATATAAGGAAAGACTGTGAGTTATTTTTGTGATTTGGGACTACGAGGTGGTACCTCGGTAGTGGCCCTTGTTGATCTTTTTCTATTTGTTGTACTTGTCTTGGTTGCTTGTTTTCTTAACATGTCAATCCTTGTTTTCTTCCGTGTTGTATAATCTGCCTTGATTCTGTGTAAACTTTTGGTAAATTCTTTATTTGTTTGACTTCCATTTTCATTCCAATTGTAATGTTATATCTTTCATCCTGTTTTTTATTATTTTCCCTAGGGCCTTGACCTGATCTCGTCACTACATTATGGAGGTTAGGCTTGACACTTACTGGGTACTGCTGTGGTGTACTCATGCTACGTGTCTGCACATCTTTTTGTGCAGATCTAGATACTTTCTATTAGTCCTGGCACTATTGAATTAAGCTTGCATTTGGAGACTTCAAGGTACACCTACCCCTGTTCGCGGGCCTTGGAGTCCCCTTCTATCCCTTTTTATATTTTTCCTTCCTTACTAGACACAGTTGTATAGCAATGATTTTGGTATTGTGATAGAGCTTGTGACTTGTATTACGCCGGGTTTTGGGATATTGTGTACACATTGAGCTGTACAGATTTCCATTTTACATATGTTGTAGAGTTTTGAGATTTTTAAATTATTGTTTCATTCACTGCAGCATATTTGTTAGGCTTGCCTAGTCTTAGATACTAGGTTTTGTCACGACATCCTACGGAGAAAAATTGGGGTCGTGACAAGATGGTACCAGAGCTCTAGGTTCATAGGTGTTACAAGTCACAAGCAGGTTTAGTAGTGTCTCACAAATCAGTATAGAGACGTCAATACTTATCTTCGGGAGGCTATGGAACTGTGAGGAAAATCTTAACTTCTTTTATTCCTTATCGTGCGAATTTGTTGACTTCAGGATTCTAAATTTCTGTATTTCTATTCTCTAATGGATGACCAGACACCCGCGCCTCCTGCTAGAGCCGCGAGAGGCCGGGGCCAGGGTACAGGCCAAGGACGTTCACGTGGTGCAGCCAGAGCACCTGCACGAGCTACTATAGAGGAGCCACCAGTAGCTCCAATTGAAGAGCAAGCACCTAAGACGCCTATTACTGCCCCAGCACTTTAGAAAACCGTCACCCAGTTTTGAGCATGTTTGGAACTCTGGCTTAGGCAGCATTGATGCCACTTGCTCTTGCCACATCTCAGGCACGGGGAGGAGCTTAGACTCCCAAAGACTGTACCCTAGAGTGGTGGGTCCAGGTTGACCAGGTCCTAGAGGTCATACTAGTACAGTTGGTCGTCCTAGTCTAGCCCAAGGTTAAGGAAGCAGCTGCTGACGCGAAGCAGCTCAAGCTCGAGAGATACAAGAAGTACCACCCTCCTACTTTCAGCGGTTTGGCTTCAGAGGATGCCTAGGGTTTCCTTGAGGAGTGCCATCGTATCCTTTATATTATGGGTATTGTGGAGTCTAGTGGGGTTGCTTCCACTACGTTCTAGCTTAAGGGAACGTCTTATCAATGGTGGTGAGTGTATGAGTTGGGTAGTCCAGTCGAGACAGCTACACTCACCTGAGATTAGTTCTCATATATGTTATCAAGGGAGTTTCTTTCCTAGAGTCTCAAGGGTGCATCGCACGCAGAGTTTGAGCAGTTGCGCCAGGGTTCTATGACCGTATCGGAGTATGTAGTCTGGTTCAGTGATTTGTCTAGGCATGCACCAACCTTGGTTGCTACTGTTAGAAAGAGAGTTTGTCTATTTGTGGAGGGGCTCAACTCTGGTATTAGATTCAGTATGACCCGAGAGCTGGGGATGGACATCGCACACCAGCAGGTAGTAGATATCACTAGGAGATTGGATGATATGTGGACCCAGGAGAGAGAGGAGAGGGAGGCAAAGAGGCCTCAAAATTATGGCACATACAGTGGTGCCCGTGCCCCAGTTGTAGCCCGTCATGGTAGGGTCTATGTTAGTCGCCCTGTTAATTCAGCACTTCTAGCTTCCAACGGTATTCCGGCCACTCCTAGGCCCTAGAATGACCATTATGCACCGCCATTGTCTAGTGCACCTCCTGCACATGGGGATTTCAATGGTCAGTCCAGTCTATCAGGCTCGATCTAGTTCCATAAGTCACATCCTCCGAGAGCTTATTTTGAGTATGGTGACACTCGTCATATAGTGAGGGATTTCCCAGACTCAAGAGGGGTGCACCTCCACAGACTACTTAGGCTCTGCGTATTCCACCAGGTCCTCGGGTTATGGTTACCGCACTAGTTTCCACTCCACCTGCACAACCAGCTAAAGGTGGAGGTCGGGCAGGTAGAGGTCGCCCTAAAGAGGGAGGCCAGGCCAAATATTATGCTTTTCCTGCTAGGATGGAGGCAGTTGCATCCGACTCAGTTATACATGTATTGTTCCGGTTTGTCATAGAGATGCATCATTCTTATTTGATCCAGGCTCCACTTATTCCTATGTGTCATCTTACTTTGGTCCATATTTGGGTGTATCCCGCGATTCCTTGAGTTCTCCTGTCTATGTGTCCACACCTGTGGGAGATTCTATTATTGTTGATCGTGTGTACCGGTAGCATTTAGTTGTTCTTGGTGGTTTGGAGACCAGAACCGATATATTATTGCTCGGTATTGTAGATTTTGATATTATTTTGGGCATAGACTGCTTGTCCCCCTATCATGCTATTCTCGATTGTCATGCCTGGACTGTGATGATGGCTATGCTAGGCTTACCACGGATAGAGTGGAGGGGTGCATTAGACTACATTCCTAGTAGGGTTATCTCATTTCTAAAGGCTCAACAAATGGTTGAGAAGGGGTGTAATGCGTACCTAGCCTATGTGAGAGATGTCAGTGTTGATACTCCTACTGTTGAGTCAGTTTCGGTAGTGAGGGACTATCCAGATATATTTCCAGCGTATCTTCCAAGCATGCCGCCTAACAGGAATATCAATTTTCATATTGATTTGTTACCGGGCACTCATCCCATATCTATTCCACCCTATCGTATGTCCTCAAAGAGTTAAAGGATTTAAAGGAACAGTTGCAAGAGTTTCTTGATAAGGGCTTCATTCGGCCCAGTGTGTCACCTTGGGGTGATCCTGTCTTGTTTGTAAAGAAGAAGGTTGGTTCTATGCGCATGTATATTGATTATCTTCAGTTGACCAAGGTTACAGTGAAGAACATGTATCCATTGCCACGCATTGATGACCTATTTGATCAACTACAGGGTTCCAGAGTGTTCTCCAAGATCGACTTGCATTTAGGCTATCATCAGTTGAAGATTCGGGAGCCAGATATGCGGAAGACTGCCATCAGGACTCGGTATGGTCATTACAAGTTCCTTGTGATGTCATTTGGGCTGACCAATGCCCCAACAACATTCACGCACTTAATGAATAGTGTATTTTAGACCTATCTTTACTTATTATCATTGTGTTTATTGAAGACATCTTGATGTACTCCCAGGCAATTAAATATGATGGACAGCAAAAGCTAAAAGCAAACGTCATCCCCAATTTTCCATTGAATAAAAAAAAAATTTCTCTCTCAAACAAATCCAACTTAGAAAATTCCATCACCGTCGACCAAATCATCTCTCTCTTCATCGTCTGCGCCTTATCGCTCCCTTAGGTAATTCGACTCATCTCTCTCTACTCTCTATCTCTTTTCTGCGATTCTAGGTTATTGAAATTCTAATGAAGTATGTTAAGAAGAATGGAGAAGGAAATTGGAATGAGTTCAGAGAGGTTGGCAGAATGTGGGAAAAGTTACTTGTGGATTAATCATTTGAGACATAATCTTAGTATAGTGGAAGTACTACTATTTTGGTATATAATGATATTCTAGGGTTCATGAATCGGGATTCATAGATAAATTGGAACGAAAATTAAAATTTTCAAAATGGATTGGTGGATTACTTATCTTCTTTTTCGATAAATAGATCGGTAATTTACTCGCCACTCATCATTTGACTGAATTCTGTATCATATGCGCTATTGATAGAATCGGATTCTTAAGTGTTTAATCTGGTAGTAATTTCACTATTATTATAAAGAATACTTGGAATTGGAGTTATATCTGGAAAATCCTAACGATATTTTCAAGTGAATGTATTGATTCATTTTGTTACTAGCAAGTAGTGAAAGACTTGTTTTGATGCAATTAATTCTAGAAACTTAGGAAATTGCAGTAATTGAAAGAGAAGTAGCTAAGAAGAAGCAGAAAATAGTTAGGTTTCAGTCGATGAAGAAGCCAAACGAGATCTCGGCTCCTTACAAATACTGAGATTCCTAAGGACACGGACCAAGACCAGGATGCAAAGTGTCCAATAGGAAAACATAATAGAGTAAATGTGTATATAACGCTTCTTTGCTTAAAAGATAACTTGACTTAAATGTGAACTACATAACTTATAACAAAATTATATTCCTTTAGTTAGGTACTCCTCTCTCAACTCTATGTACTACCCCTTCATGCATCCTTATACTCCTTTTAATCTAGCTCACATCATGTTCACTAGGGCACTCTAAATTAGACTAATGATTTCCTTGAGAACAAAAATTATTGTGCAATGTTAAATATTAAACATGGCAGAACCTTGTTTAAGATTGGTAAATAAGTTATTTTGGAAGAAAGAAAAACAGAAACACTATAAAATGTTGGATGATGTGCCTTGGAGTTGGTTGTATTAAGAGTAGGTATCTCTAGGCTCTGATGATGTGCCTAAGAGTTGGTTGCATCACATATAGTTTTCTTTGATGAACAATCAGGTTGAGATTGTAGATTCGTAATTCCTCATTTCTTTGAACTTTTATGTATCTATACAGTTTTTTTAGCTTCTGGCAGAAAAAATTAACTGTTGAAATTCAATTGTTTGTTGCATCTGATTAGATACACTTCGAGATTTTTCCTTATTTTCTTAAAAGGGAAGGTTTCATTATTTTTGCACAAAAGAAAAGGTATGTCATTTAAAATCTCTTTTGCTTTTGTTTATAAATTCTATCTACATTATTAGCTTTCTAATATATACTATATTATCAGTGGCATCACTATTAGATTTTGAATTAAACCCACTAATTTTTCATCAATCTGCTGATTGGCAATGTGCTGAATCTACGTTCATGGATGCATCTTATCAATTCTTTTTAGTTCAAATAATCTTGATCTTGTAGAAAGTATCAAGAAAGACATACAAAATTGTATTCTAACTTAATTATTTTCCCTCACATACTCACAATTATTAAGATGATTTTTTGTATCTAGGGTTGGAGTAATTTCCCTTCATCATTTTTTGAGAAAAGCAAATCGCCGCCTCCACATGCTCGAGCCGATTGCAATTATGGATTACCTCATCAAGCTCTGCACAGACTCACGGTTACTAAGGTGCTTGGTTGTTTCCTAATTGAAGTCATAAAGAGGTGGCTTGCTTGATGATTAAGAAAGTATATTTTTAAATTTATCTATACAACAGTGGTGCATGAATTGGTACAGCGTTATTTCTTCTGGTACATTGTATTTTAGGTCAGGATTATGTCCCTATTTTATTTGACATCTTGGTGAGGTGTGGTTGCCGATGGCAGCACTATTAATCTGAGATTGCCGGTATTGTCTAAGGCATTAATTTATGTTTTACTATTAATACATCTGTAATGTTATTGACTACCTCTACTGTTTGATTGAACAGGGTAGGATGACTACAACATATTGGGCCCTTGAATTATCGTGGGTGGATGTATATAGAATTTTAAACTAGAATTTTCTCTTGTTTGCAGTGCCAATTATGAAAATACCCCAAAAGAGGTAGAGTTCCTTCTTAATTTTACTTGCTTGGAGAAATGCTTATGCTAGCTGTAATACTAATCCTCTTTATCTTGAAGCAAGTCTAATAAAGACCTTGGCATGTTTAAGTTTTCACTTCAGTTAATTGGTCCAGGTAGCGGGTGGAATATCAACAACACTAGTACTTTCTACTGTGGCATTTTAGCATTTTTGATCACTCCTCTCATTCGGACTCTTATTTTTTGTCAATCGCTCAGTTTCTTTATTTAATGGAAGCACATCCCTCCTAAGTGAGACCATTCATTTATCTTAACTCGGGCTGAAAAGGTATATTAGTCCCTGATTTCACCTTTTTCGATTTCAGGCTACTTGTTCCAATTATATATAATATTTTTCTATTTGGACTGATATTTGACCTTCTTTCTATTGTTGGACTTTAAGAACTTAAATTTTACTGCAGGTTATATGTTTAAGTATTGTTGTGAGTAATTTTTTTGTGTTGCAATGACAGAACTGCATTCAAGCAAATAGAATCAATAGGGCTAAGTAAAAGATGCCTCACATGGGAGGATCCAAAAGCATTAGCAACCTTTATGAATGAAAAGGTATTTCTGCATAAATTATATACTATAAGATTCTACAATTATTTTTTGTCATGCCTGATATTTGACATCAATTTAGCTTTATTAGGCTATAGATGGGATAGAGCTTACACGTGCAACAATTTACATATTAACTCTTACACAGCGTAAGGATTGTAGACCATTAGATGAGGAAACTTGAAATACAGTTGTAATATTTCTTATAAACTATACAAGATTTAAGACTAATAAGTAGACCATAACCTTATACACGGATTCAAACTAGCATAGCTAATCTTATATATGGATTTAAATGATCATTGCCTGATAATACGACTCCTGAGTACCTCAATATGGATGAAGAAGATACAAGACTTAATGTGGATAAGTAGACAATATTTAGAGCACGAGTTCAAACAGAACAAGATGTCTATTTTGATGGACCACATAAGTGCTGAATCAAACAGAGTAAAGTTTTGGTGAATGTCTTGGCTCAATCACAACAGCAAGTGGAAACCTTTTATGTGTGGAGAGCCTAAAAATCTCATCCATTTTGTGGTCCCAGGGAGTCATATTATTAGACAATGATAATTTAAATCCATGTATAAGATTAGCTAATCTAGCTTGAATCACCTTAAGCCCCAAGCTATAACCAGATCACATCCTTCTCCCAGCTCAAATGGAAAAAGCTTAATTGTTTGCACATCCATATTGATCATCTATTAATCCATATAGTTTTTTCAGCTTATAGATGTTAGGTAAGGGAGTTGGCTTACAAAGAATCTAACCGTGATGAAATCTTCAAGATGTTTTTTCACATTATATTTTTTCCTTTAACACAATTATTTTATAATTTCATGTCATACAATCTGATGTTCGATAATTTAGCGGGTGAAAGATTTCAAAATGATGAAAAGTTGTGGAATCATTTGAAGACTATCATTCTCCTAGATTAGTTATATAATGACATTAGCTATTTAGTCCAAATAATATAAGTTTATGTTTTAAGATATTGTGACATTAATATTTTTGACTAGTTCTTCCTTTTGTTTGTTTAATGAGATATATTATATTTTTTAATCAATATTAATATATTTTATTATTTGGGTTATATTCTTGATGAATGTAGTAACTATTATTAATGGTGGCTAAACTATTGCTATTATTGCATGTGACTTTTAGCCCTAATTTAGTGGGATATACGAACTACAAAAAAATGGACGATAAAAGGGAAAATTAAGGTGTTTTCACAAGGGATATTTCAGCCGTTATAATTTTTGTAAAATAATTGCTGTTAAATATATTGACTTTTAGCGGCAATTTAGTTAAACATACTAGCCATTAAAATGGACGCTAAAAGGGTAAATTAAGATATTTTAAGAAGGGATACTATTACCATTTTAATTGCCACAAAATAATTTCCATTAAAGATGCGAACTTTTAGCGGCAATTATTTTAAATTTAGCAGCTATAAAAATGGATGCTAAAGAAGTATAATTAGTTGTTTTGGATTGTATTTAGTAACTATTATAATTGCCGCAAACAATTGCCGTTAAAGATAATAATTTTTAGCGGCAATAAACCATATCTTTTACCAGCTTTTGTGAGAACAACCGCTAAAGGCTTTGCCGACCCCAGCTTCAGCGGCAAAACACTAATGGTCGGTAAAACATATAGCGGCTATTGGTATTGCTGCTAAAGCCGTATTGTATTGCCACTAAAAGACTTTTTTTTTGTAGTGGCAGGACGATATGGTGATTGCCTACGCGTCTAGACAACTGAATGTACATGAGAAGAACTATCATGTCCACGACCTTGAGTTAGCAACTATTGTTCATGCCTTGAAGATTTGGCGGCACTATTTGTACGGTGTCCCTTGTGAGGTCTATACTGACCTCCGCAGTCTACATCATCAATTCAAACAGAAGGATCTTAACTTGCGGCAACGGAGGTGGTTAGAGTTGCTTAAGGACTATGATATCACCATTCTATATCATCCCGGGAAGGCCGATGTGGTGGCCGATGCCTTGAGTCGCAAGGCGGAGAGCTTGGGAAGTTTAGCATATCTACCAGCAGCAGAGAGGCCATTATAATTAGATGTTCAGGCTTGACCAAGTAGTTTGTTAGATTGGATATTTAGAGTCGAGTCGATTTTTGGCTTGTGTGGTTTCTCAGTCTTCTCTTTATGATCGTATCAGAGAGCATCAGTATGACGAACCCCATCTGTTTGTCCTTAAGGATACGGTTCAGCACGGAAATGCTAAGGAGATCACTATTGGAGATGACGGTGTATTACAGATGCAGGGCAGGCTATGTTTGCCCAATGTGGATGGTTTGCATGAGTTGATTCTCCATAAGGCTCACAGTTCGTGGTACTCCATTCATCCAGGTGTCGCGAAGATGTATCAGTACTTAAGGCAGCAATATTGGTGGAGGAGAATGAAGAAGGACATAATGGAGTATATAGCTTGGTGCCTAAATTATCAGCTTGTGAGTATGAGCAACAAACCAGGTCGATTTCTTCAAAGACTAGAGATTCCAAGTGAAAAATGGAGCGGATTATTATGGATTTTGTTGTTGGGCTCCCACAGACTCAAAGGTAGTTCGATGCAGTATGGGTAATTGTGGATAAAATGACCAAGTCAGTTCATTTCATTCCAGTGGTGACTACTTATTCTTCAAAGTAGCTGGCTCGGGTTTACATTTACGAGATTGTCAGACTTCATGGCGTTCCAATATACATCATCTCTGACCATGTTACGTAGTTTACATCGTGGTTTTGGAGGTCTGTATAGCATGAGTTAGGCACGCAGGTGGAGTTGAGTACAACATTTCACCCTCAGACAGACGGACAGTCCGAGCGCACTATTCAGATATTGGAAGATATGTTTCGTGCGTGTGTGATGAAGTTTGTGGGTTCTTGGGATTAGTTATTGCCGCTTGTGGAGTTTTCCTAAAACAACAGTTACCAGCCGAGCATTCATATGTCTCTGTATGAGGCTTTGTATGGTATATAGTGTCACTCTGGTGGGTTGGTTTGAGTCGCGTGAGGCTAGGCTACTAGGTACAAACTTGGTTCAAGATGCTTTGGAAAAGGTTAAATTGATTCAAGATCGACTTCGTACAGCCTAATCAGACAAAAGAGTTACGCGGATTGGAAGGTTCGCGACGTTGTATTTATGGTTGAGGAGAGGGTTTTTCTCCGGGTTTCGCCCATGAAAGGTGTTATGAGGTTCGGGAGTAAGGGCAAGTTGAGCCTTAGGTATATCGGACCTTTTGAGATTCTTGAGAGGGTTGGAGAGGTGTCCTACAGGCTTGCACTACTACCTAGTCTAACTACAGTTCATTCATTGTTCCATGTTTCTATGCTCTGAAAGTACCATGGTTATTCTTCCCACGTGTCGGATTTCACCTCAGTCCAGTTGGACAAGGATTCATCTTATGTTGCGGAGTCGGTGGCCATTTTGGATAGGCAGGTTCGAAAGTTGAGGTCGAAGTACATTGCTTCAGTGAAGCAGTGGAGAGGTCAACCAGTCAAGGAGGCGACTTGGGAGACCGAGCATGATATGCGTAGCCGTTATCCTTATATTTTCACCACTTCAGGTATGTCTCTATACTCGTTCGAGGATGAACGTTTGTTTTAAGAGGGGGAGGATGTAACAACCCAGCTGGTCATTTTGAGTATTTAGTCCTGATTCCCTATTTAGTGCTTTATCTATGTTATACTACGGTTACGCAACTTGCCGGAGTGTTTGGTTTTGGTTTCGGGTGAGTTCCGGAGTAAAATGGGACATGTAATCCCTAAGTTGGAGGTTTAAGTTGTAGGATTTGACGGTAGTTTGACTTGTGTGAAGACGACTACGGAATAGAGTTTTGATGGTTCCAATAGCTCCGTATGGTAATTTTTCTCTTAAGAGTGTGTCCGGATGTTGATTTGGAGGTTCGTAGGTCATTTCGACATGAATTGGCGAAAGTTGGAAAATTAAAGATTTTGGAAAGTTTGACCGGGAGTTGAATTTATTGATATCGTGGTCGGATCCCAATTCTAGAGGGTTGAATAGGTCTGCAATATCAACTATGACTTGTGTGCAAAATTTGAAGTCAATTAGAGTTGTTTTTGTATAAATCAGCATTGGTTTCAGAATTCGGAAGTTCATAGTGGCATAGGCTTGAATTTGGGTTGCGATTCGTAGAATTTATGTTGTTTGATGTGATTTTTGGCTTAGGTCCGCTATGTGTTTTGGAACTAGTTGGTATATTCGGGCAGGGTCTCGAGGGCCCCAGGTGTGATTCAAATCGAATTCGGAACAAAATTGGACTTGTTAGATTGTTGAAGAAATCCAGCTTCTGGTGTCATCGCACATGTGGAGGGCCTAGCCGCAGGTGCGGGCTCGCAAAAGAAAACTGTGGATCACAGAAGCGGAACTTTCCATGCCCAGCTGGGGTTGCAGAAGCGAGCTGGTCTCTGTAGAAGCGGGGTCGCTTTTGTGATTGAAGGAAGCGTATGTGTGAGCTAGTTCGTAGGTGCGACGTACTCGCCACAGGTGCACGTGCGCAGATGCAACCTTGTTCTCGCAGAAGTGGAGGGTGCCGGGTTAAGTCATGGCCGCACCTGCAATGGGAATTTCGCAGGTGCGGAGTAGCAAATGCTGCAGTTGGGTCGCAAGTGGGAATTAACTCGGCAGAAAAGGGGAAATTCGGAGGGTTTGATTAATAATTCATTTGGACATAGAGAGCTCGATGGGACGCAATTTTTCAAGGGGTATTCATAGAGATCATTGGGGTAAGGAATCCTAACTTGATTTTTGTTATTTTACAAGAATCTATTGTTAATTTCTTCATTAAATTAGTGGTTTGAGTTGGGAAGTGAGAAAATGGTAGAAACATCTTAAACTAATTTTTTGAGTTTCGAAAGGCAAATTGAGGTCGGATTCGTTTCTTTTATGGTTGGACTTGATATCAAATGGGTATTCGGATTTATAATTTTGGCCGGGCTCCGAGACGCGGGCTCGGGTTGACTTTTTAATTCTTCACAAAGATCGTAATTTTCATTCTTTGAATTAGTTTACTATAGTTATATTTATAAAATGAAATTGTTGAGACTTTGTGTATATTGTGGTTGAACCGAGGGCCCTTCTTGTGAAATTTTGGTATTGTTTGGTTTTCTATGGCAAGTTGTAATTTTGAGCACTTGAGGTGCGATTCGTGATACATTGTGATATTGATACGCATGTAGTGGTATAAGGTATGGGGGTTGAAACTTATGCGGTGAGATAAAGTAAACTTGATACGCGTGGCTAATAAGAGAACTACTAAAAGTCGTGCGGTATGATAAGGATGGGCTAAATGCGGTATGCTATTTCGGGAAAAATGATTGTCAAAACTAAATGTAAAGGCTCCCGCGGTGATATAAGGAAAGACTGTGAGTTATTTTTTTTGTGATTTGGGACTACGAGACGGTACCTCGATAGTGGCCTGTTTGATCTTTCTCTATTTGTTGTACTTGTCTTGGTTGTTTGTTTCCTTAACATGTCAATCCTTGTTTCCTTCCGTGTTGTATTATCTGCTTTGATTCTATGTAGATAACTTTTGGTAAATTCCTTATTTGTTTCATTTTTATTGTCATTTCCATTGTATTGTTATAACTTTTGTCCTGTTTATTATTATTTCCAGTATGGCCTTAACCTGACTTCGTCACTACCTTACTGAGGTTAGGATTGACACTTACTGGGTACTGTTGTGGTATACCCATGCTTCGTTTTTGCACATTTTTTTGTGCAGATCTAGGTACTTCCTATCAGTCTCGGCACTAGTAAGCTGAGCTTGCATTTGGAGACTTCAAGGTACACTTGCTCGCGTCTGCATGCCTCGGAGTCCCCTTCTATCCTTTTTTTCTATTTTTCCTTTTTACTAGACACAATTGTATAGGAATGACTTTGGTATTGTCATAGAGCTTGTGACTTGTACTACGCTGGGCTATTTTATACATATTGAGCTGTAGAGATTTCCCTTTTTATATATGTTGTTGAGTTTTAAGATTTTCAAATTATTGTCATTCACTTTCGCATGTTTATTAGGCTTACCTAATCTTAGAGACTAGGAGCCGTCACGACATCCGACGGAGAGAAATTGAGATCGTGACGTTACTTTTTCCCTTAGAGCCAATTTCATTACCCTACTCCACAAGGCAAAATTTTTGGCCATGTGAGTTTTACCCGGACTAAAACCAATCCATGAGCATCTGATGCTTGGAGAACGGTGGATGTGCTCGAGCAGAGTAACCTCGTTTCCTGCCATATCTATCCAAAAATGAGTTTCGTCAAAAACCTAATATTCAGAATTCTCTCTCCGATCTCCAAAATTTCTCGCAAGAACCCTAATTACAGGATCGCCGCTATGATACTGTATTAACTGAGCAAATTCGATGTGGTTAATAAATTGTAATCTGCACATGCCACATGAACTCTTGCATTCAATCGAATTGTGGTACATTTACCGATAACAATAGAGAAGAGGAAGAGAGAAAACTGAGAGATGAGAGCATTGAATATTCTAGAAAAGAAATCTTCTTCCTTAACTGATTATACACAATATCAGTCTATTTAATATATCGACTCTCTTCTCTTATTCTATCTATGTATTTGCTGACTGCTCTGTTCTACTTATTCCTATTTCTCATTTAGTCCCTATCGTTATAATACTTATTAGGATCAAAGGAATCAAGCATGAAGTATATTACCAATTACAAAAATCACAAAATTGTGTAATACAAAACTAAAATACAACTTTTAAAGAAAATTACATTTATTAACGGTTAAAGCCATACTACTCGGTTCCAAGCTCTTTACAAATTCGAAAATGTTATAAATAATATTTTATTTATGGTGAATGTCCATATTTTAGAGAGATTTAGAGTTTATTACTTAATGACTAAGTCACTTTTTCGTATAAATAAAGGGATTTTATTCTATTATAATTGATTCCAAATCAATAAAAATTCTCATTTTGTGTTATACAACGGGCATGTTTTCATGAAAATTGTGTTCGTACGGTATTTGTACAATGAACGTGTTTGTACGGCAACTGTACACAATCTTGACATGAGCCTAATTCTTTACCTAATCCTATTTAGCTGTCTATAACTTTGCGAGCTCAAACACGTCCAAATTGTTTTAGGTGAGAGGATTAAGTAACAAACCTACCCCCCTCCCCCCCCCCCCCCCCCCCCCC